>JANEYF010005642.1:0-135495 GCA_029963845.1 Rhamnusium bicolor | reverse complement strand
TACAATTACAACTTAAGATTCTTAAGGTATCCTATCTAAGTGTACTGTGTGCTAACTTTGGTTTACAAGGCTGCACTAATAATGACAGTATAAGAAAAATTCGATATGTCTTTGTAAATTTTAAATCTCCAAAATGAAGAACTTTTCGGCCCCTGTTATATGAACTTTTTTACTTTAACGTACTTAAGTTACACCCCGTATATAAAGACATAATTTTCTGGGCGTTTCCACATAAGATCCATGGAGACTTGCATAGACTGTACAAACACGTCCTGAGGAAATTATTATTACGCAAATTTGCCCCAAATGAGACTGTTCGTTTCCTGGTCTATTATACTAAAATAAAACTTCGTAGATAATTACATGAATATGGAATAGTTAGAAAATCACGTAAATTCAGGGGAATGTTGACTGGAACTTGGCCTCAACTATTAAGGACAATTCATTCGAGTTAGTCGTCGATGGGGAGTTCAATAAGAGGGTTAGGTCAAGCACTAGTGGCAGCTCTTTAGCGTCACTTGCAGAAGATAAAGGGTTGATATATGTTCGTGTTCGTGCAAGTGCAATTGTTTACAAGCGGCCCAGAGCGTGGTGCATGCCGGCCGCACATTATCCAGACGAGAACCACCGATTTTATCTGCCGATACATCCATAATTTATTCCGACCGATACATGTTACGTGATACAGGCGAAGACCATGTTATTTCCATCATGCTTTTACTCAAAGGAGTGGTGGTTCTGCTGATAAATAATGGCTTACAAGCTGGCCTTTGTGGGATTGTAATGTTTTCCTTTTAAAATAAATTGAATGTTGTAAAAACATATGCCCCAAGGAGACATTAGCAACATTTTTATTTTGAACAAAAAGCTTTCTGTTTCTTCCGATTTAACACTACGGGGACGTATCAATGTACAAAACAAACTTGCATTAAAAGAACACTCAGTAATGAAAAATTTGGTTTTGGAATATTATGGACGTCACGTACCATGTGATCGTCCGAGCCAATGAAAAAGATGTCATACGTATGGCAAGACTCTTTACTTGAGGAACTCTAAATTCGACTAGCTATTATTAACCAAACATGAAAAGTTGTTAGTACTTGACTCAGTTTGTTGTTTTGATAAAACGGACCATTATGAAAAGTAATAATGTTCTCTAGAAACGTAACTTACCTCCTATCAAAATGGTTAATCAAGTTTTGCCACTACTGAACCTAGTTTTTCGGTCATTAATTCCAATATGACGTTAATATTATCTAGTTACAAGGGAACGAAATATTGATCTCCTTTGATTCGTTCAGTGTTTCAAAGTATACCAATCCTAAAATAACCTTTGTCTATATCTAAACAATTCATTTTTGAATCAAACGATCTTGCCGTAGACGTCTTTGTGTTACAAATAACTGAAGTTTCACGTCAGTAAACTCACATATGAAATTGGATAACTACCGCTATTTTTTAAAGAACACAATCCAGTGGCGGCTGGTGAATTTAGACTATACCATATCTCAATATTGGAGTATGGAATCCAAACAATATTTTAAGGCACGACTATCAGTACTGAATGAAGAAGTTATACGAAAAAAAAATGGAAAAAAATCGGGAAAAAAAGTTACACAAATGTACTGCCGACCCAGATTACTTCTAGACCATTAGTAAAATATTTGCAAACTTTTTTTTTTTTTTTCGTAATCAGACGGCAAATTTATCACCCCGTTTTTTGGTTTTCGAAAATTTTGATTCTTTGTAAAGTTATGACATTTTGAAATTTAATTTCTTCATTGTGTAAATTTCAAAATGTCAACTTTATAAAATATTAAAATTTTCGAAAACCAAAAAAACGAGGTTTTTGTAACTTTTTTTCTCAATTTTCTCAATTTTTTTTTATGCAAAACGTGTTCATTCAGTACTGGTAGTCTTGCTTTAAAATATTGCTTGGGTTCTATGCTCCAATACTGAGATATGGCATAACCTAAATCCACCAGCCGCCACTGACACACTCTGATCCATATTTGATGAACCTGCTATATTGTGTCAATAACAAAATGACGAGTATTAGTTTTCTATTTCATCGCTTACTAATCACTAATCAGTAAAGCTGCAAATCGTTTCTGTGTATCATGGTCGTAGAGTACAAATGTAGTTACTGTCGCCAGCATTCACCTTGACCGCGAAACTCTTTCTCCAGTCCCGTCTATTATTAGCTTTCGAGTTGTGTACACGTTAAGACACTTGGGCGTATTGCATATTGTTTTTGTGTTTTTTTTATTTGTTGCTGTATTGTTGATATTAATTTAATAATAAAGCATGGCAGACGTACGCAGGGGTAGAAAACGGCCATTTGCTGACAAAGTAAATAAATTCATAGGTGAATTCCCGGATTTATTCTATGATGTTGCTAAAATAATTAGTAAAGTGTGCGAGAAAGATTTGATGTGCTGGGATAAGCGTGATTGTGGACTTCACGTAAATAGTGTACACCATAGAAATAAAAAAAAATGGCGTGCCTTCGACAACACAGTTTATGTTTGATTTACTATTAATGCTGATTGCCTGTGATTTTCCGCTGCACATACTCGATAAACAACCATTTCGAGAGTTCTGGAATAAATACAATGCCCAGGTGAAATTACCAAGTCGCACAACGTTATGTAACTATCTACCAACTGTACACGTAGACATGGTAAATAAGGTGAAATGTGAATTAAAAAATACACGGCTGTGGTAATCTGTTGATGAGACAACAGATTGTAAAAAAAATTCTATTTTAAATGTTATAGTACGAGTACTGGACCCTCTTAAACCGATAGTTCCACTGTTACTAGCTAGCAAAAGACTAAGTCAGTGTACTAGCGAAACAATTACCAGGGTGGTGCTGGAGACGTTAGAAAAATTTGAACTGTCAAAAAGTCAAGAGTTGATGTTTGTGACTGATGACGTGACAATGCGTTCGGTAGGCCGTTCTTTGCAAGAACAAGATTGTACGTTTATACATGTTACGTGTAAAGTGCATGTTTTACATCTTGTGGCAGAAACTATTCGAAGAGGCTTTCCAGAGCTGGATGCATTAATAGCAAGTACAAAAAAAGTCATTTCATAGCAAGTGTCTCGGTATTCCTGAACCACCACAGCCGATTCTTACACGTTGGGGAACATGGTTGCAGGCAGCTTTTTATTATGCTGAATATTTCCAACAAATGAAAGCTGTGATACTACAATTCAATCCAGATGAAGCTGCAGCTATTAAGGAAAGCCAGACAAAATTCGAAGATATTTCCGTTGAAACAGCTTTAAAAAATATTGCGAAGAACAATAAACAATTACATGAAAGCATAAAAAAATTAGAAAACAGTGCGTTGTCGTTAGCGGAGTCACTGCAAATAGTGGACGAAGTAAATCTACTGCTACGCGCTATAGATGATGCAACAAATGAGCGCGTTATAGAAAAGTTCGCAAGTGTGTTAAATAAAGACACCGGTTTTACCAAATTAAGACAAATATGTGATGGTGCAGCCCCAGATCTGTTAAGAGCGTTCGAAGACTATTTTACGTATGTGTGTATTACATCAGTAGATGTCGAACGATCGTTTTCAAAATACAACAATATGTTTTCACCAAAGCGAACATTACTCATGGAGATAACCATAGAAACATACCTGATGCTGCAAAATGGCTAGACGTTTTCTCCAGTTTGTGATAAGCAAGCTAGTTCATCAAGCTAGTTAAGAGGGTAAGCTTTACATACATTGTTATAAATTGTAACAGTTTATTGTTTCTCGTATTAGTTAGTTTCGCGTACGCCACTGTCCCACAAAACATTTTTGACAGCCCTACTAATCAAAAATCAAAGATATAGAATAAGTAACAGTGTTACCCTGAAAACTTAACTGTCAAGTTAAATTATCAAATCGAAATATTTAGGTATGTAATTAGAATAATTTGTAAAAAAAAAACAATAAAACCTCTAGCTTTGAACTCTAGTTCGTTGAAATTAAAACAAAGACGGTGGTAGCTTTTTGTAAAAGAAATCAGTAAAGACTTTATAGATCCATATGTCACTTTTGGTTGACAAGACATTACCTAATAACAGTTAAAAATGATTATTCCAGTCTTCTTTGAATGTAAGCGTCTGACAACTGTCAGTTGAATTTTATGTATTTTGTTCAAGTTACTTACAAAGTTTTTTGAGACAAACAATAACGGTTGCAGAAAAAAAATATTGTACGTAATACACCCGGAGAGTGTATTTTCCTAGCTCACTGACTTTTAGGGCCCGTCCTGGAATATGCCAGCTCGACCAATAAAGAATCACCTTCCGGTCTTGTTACATAAATAACTATTTTTAAATGTGTATTTTAACTATGACGGAATTCGATGCCATTTGGCAAAGAGATAAAAATGTTTACCATGTTATAGCTAAAATATCGTTGTAACATTGTTGAACTGTCTCGGGAGACATTTAAAAATCATAGAAAGCGCAATATGCGCTCATGGATGACACTTTTATTTGTAAGCGTATATCATGCAGGTATTTAAGTACTTGAAGCTTATCTGTTTCGTAGACCAGACGGACCATGTGAATCTGAAATAACCCGTGAAAGATAAACCGTACAGAATCTATAAGTGCCTCAGAAATAGGATATTCTTATGGTATAACTTGAATTAAATGCCATTTGTCCCTTCTGACAACTATTTTTATGTTTTACTTTACAAGATGAAGTTTAAAAAATTATGATGTAAACTATACAGTATTTCTATGTAATTGGCGGACAATAAAATCATATTTTGCTATCGATAGTTTATTTGCTAGATAAAATTTGACTATAATTTGAGGGTACCAATTATAGATGCATGAGAGTGGTGAAAAAGTAAGATGGCCATCTCAGGTGGATAGTTGTTTTAAAATGGCATCAATTAAAGATCCAATTCATATAAATTTTATTAGCTCGGCCACTGATTATCCACCTTTAACCATTTTTTTAATAAAAGCCAATAAATTCTTTATTCCTATCATTTTTATAGTACCATTAATTCTATAGAAAAAGATATATTATACTTTAAAAAATTTTTATGTCCTGATTATCCATTAATATTTTATGGAACAATGCTTCAAAAATATAAATTAGTATGATTTCGCCTGATTTTGTCCTGTGTTTTTCCTACTGAATATTGAATATGCTTATATCCGGATGAGAATGGAATTCATATCTCGAGAAGTTGCGAACGAATTTTGAAAGAACATGGTGTTGAGCATGTGTCTTTCAACGGTGGCTCTATTATGGTGTGAGGTGCCATTTATGGTTGGGTAGGAGTCAAAATTACGCGTTCGTTAACCGTACCGTAAATGTTGAACGCTGCCTAGTAATTTTGCAACAACATGGGAGACCTTTCACATATACGTTTGGAGTAGAATTAACCCACGTAGACGATAACGGTCATACAGAGCTCAACCGGTTAATGTTTTGTCCTAGAAGAGAATCTAAACCGAATGGTTTGGCTAGCTACATCGCCTGATACCAGCCATACTGAACACATTTGAGACTATTTCAAAAAGCGTATAATAAACTGAAAATTTCATCATAGGAGTAGTGGGATAAAATTCCTCAGGACATCATAAATAATGACATAGTATATACCACAAAGATGTGCAGCCATCATATAAGCCCCAAGTGATCCTACTAGGTATTAATTTGTTTTAATGTTCTTATTTTTTTCATATTGCTCTACTGCATTTAATTTTAATGTATACGAGGATTAGAGTAGAAAATATATGGCATTATAAAAAAATCGTATCTTCTAAAATATCCAAGATATTCAGAATGCAAAAAATGCTATAAATTCATTAAGAATTATGTTAATTTACAGGGTGATGCATACTGATAAATCGTTTCTGGCATTCCCCACAGATAAAGCCAAACTTGGCTAAAAAATCATGTTGGAATTAAACACCCTGCATAAAAAAACACTAAGTCTGAAACAGTTGGCTAAAAAATTCTCTAATAGAGTAAGAATCAAGAAAAAAATAAAAAAGGATGATGGAAATGTATGGAGAAGTTCAAAGACAAAATCGGTTTGAAAATTATTCTAATTTCTAATGATCCACTTCAAATGGGTGCATATTTACTTATAAGTAGGGTTGCCAAAAATGTTCTGTGGGACAGTGGCGTGCGCGAAATTAACTAATACGAGAAACAATAAACTGTTACCTGTTACAATTTATAACTATGTATGTAAAACTTACCCTCTCAACTAGCTCGATCAACTAGCTTGCTTATCACAAACTGGAGAAGATGTGTAGCCATTTTGCAGCATCAGGTATGTTTCTATGGTTGTCTCCATGAGTGATGTTCGCTTTGGTGAAAACATATTCTTCTATTTTGAAAACGACCGTTCGATATCTACTGATGTAATACACGTATACGTAAAATAGTCTTTGAACGCACTTAACGGATCTGGGGCTGCACCATCACACATTTGTCTTCATTTGGTAAAACTGGTGTCTTTATTTAACACGCTTGCGAACTTTTCTTTAACGCGCTCATTTGTTGCGTCACCTACAGCGTGTAGCAGTAGATTTACTTCGTCCACTATTTGCAGTGACTCTGCTAACGACACGCACTTTTTTCTAATTTTTTATGCTTTCATGTAATGGTTTATAGTTTTTCGCAATATTTTTTAAAGCTGTTTCACTGGAAATATCTTCGAATTTTGTCTGGCTTTCTTTAATACCTACAGCCTCATCTGGATTAAATTGTAGTATCACAGCTTTTATTTGTTGGAAATATTCAGCATAATAAAATGCTGCCTGCAACCATGTTCCCCAACGTGTAAGAATCAGCTGTGGTGGTTAAGGAATACCGGGACACTTGCTATGAAATGCACCGAGACGTTTAGGATATTTAAAAAACACTTTTTTTATACTTGCTATTAATGCAACCACCTCTGGAAAACCTTTTCGAATAGTTTCTGCGACAAGATGTAAAGCATGCACTTTACACGTAACATGTATAATCGTACAACCTTGTTCTTGCACCAAACGGCCTACTGAACGCATTGTCACAGCGCCATCAGTCAGACAGTTCAAATTTTTCTAACGTCTCCAGCACCACCCTGGTAATTGTTTCGCAAGTACACTGACTTAGTCTTTTGCTAGCTAGTAACAGTGGAACTGTTGGTTTAAGAGGGTCTAGTATTCGTACTATGTAACATTTAAAATAGAATTTTTTTTGATCTGTTGTCTCATCAACAACTATAGTCGTGTATTTTTTAATTCACATTTCATCTTATTTACCATGTCTACGTGTACAGTTAGTGGATAGTTACATAACGTTGTGCGACTTGGTAACTTCACCTGTATTTCATTGTATTCCAGAACTCTCGAAATGGTTGCTTATCGAGTATGTGCAGCGGAACATCATAGGCAATCAGCATTAATAGTAAATCAAACATATACTGTGTTGTCGAAGGCACGCCATTTTTTTTATTTTTATGGTGTACACTATTTGCATGTAGTCCACATACATGCTTATCCCAGCACATCAAATCTTTGTCGCATATATTAGCACCATCGTAGAATAAATCCGGGAATTCACCTATGAATTTATTCACTTTGTCAGCAAATGGCCGTTTTCTACCCCTGCGTACGTCTGCCATGCTTTATTATTAAATTAATATCAACAATACAGTACAATAAATAAAATAAAAACACAAAAACAATATGCAATACTCCCAAGTGATTTAACGTGTACATAACTCGAAAGCTAATAATAGACTGGACTGGAGAAAGAGTTTTGCGGTCAAGGCGAATGCCGGCGACAGTAAGTACATCTGTACTCTACGACCATGATACACAGAAACGATTTGCAGCTTTACTTATAAGTTGGATCAAAGGGAAATTTTAGATAACTTAAAACATCATTATCGATAGAGAACTGTTTCTATTAATGCTCATCTTACTATTTAAAAATCAAGTTTATATTATAACATACATATTTTCTTCATCGTATGCCGCAGGCATGTTGCAATTCCTAAGTTTACAAAAGTGCATTTTAAATTATGCAATAAACAGGAACATATAGATAGTTAAGAAGAGCGAGAACAAGAGCAAATTAAAAGGTCTAAGACAATTTCTTGTAAGGGCGAGCCGGTGATCCATTTAACAAAAGGTTTTCCATCTTGGTCAACTACCGATTACGATCTTGCGAATCGGGTATCTCCTTGCTTTTCGGCTCTATTAAGAAATGAATGGTTACCTAAAAAACACAAGTGTTTAATACAAAATGAGTACATATAAAAATTCTTAACGTATATTTAAAACTGCAAGAAGATAAGTGGGAGCATTTACCTCTCACAAAAACTTATTTTGAAATATGTTTCATTTAGCATCAATGATATAAATGAAAAATAGTTACATGTGAAACCAGTTATACGCCGTGCCCATTTGCCGTTAAAATATGTATCTGAACATCATTTATATTTTAAAAATGCTTGTGTAAAATTTTATTTTCCTCCTGGTTTCTACATCGAACAAAGGTAGGAGACGTTCAAAGGATGTATCATAATACAGCCATTATTAGCAGCGCTCTTTATAACGAATCGAGAGCTAAACAAACAAAACATTTTTACCATCACAATATCACCTTACAGAGAGCCATAAAAAGTTTTTGCTTGGAAAGCTTTATGAGTTAGAGTTAATAAAATATAATGGATACTTTTTAGTATTTGGTTTACATCCTGATTGTAAATTTGTTTCTGCAGTGTGATTCTTTCATAAAAGGCAATAATCCTCTCTAAAAGCTAACAAATAAATATATAAATCAAACTGATCTAGTAGGTATATCCCTTATTATTCAGTGTACAAAAAGTAATTAAAACAGTTTATTATATTTGATTTCACCTTAACGTTGCAGAGGAGTAACTTCAAATAACTAAGGGTTGTATGATCATAGTTCAGCCCAAGTTCTGCTAAAGTTATGATATACTATACTTCGTTTAACAAACAAATAGAATTATGCCCCGCCCCATGAATTGCGCCAAATTCGAATAAAGTTTTTCTATTGGTCGTATTTTTAAAACCCATATCACAAGATATTCTTAACTTGATAGCTTCTTGACGATTTGTTTTGGTTATTATCCAGCAATACCAGACTGGCAAGACAATGCGTGATATTTCACATGAATTATCTGTAGCAAAGAGCACTGGTTCTAATGTAATTAAGAAACATGCTGAAAGTAGGAATATTGACATTCGTGGTCCAAAACTGTCTCCGAAAGAAATTTCAGGAAGAAGAAATATGTTAAGAGAGATCACTGCACGTTGGAATCAGGAATCTACAAAGGAGTTGGGAACATTGCAGACAAACATCCCCAACCATAACACCCTTGGGAAATTTTACAGTCCCTTTAAGGCAAGCATTATGTGCTTCTTTCTTATTCCTAATGATCCCTTTTGCGGTCGGTTGTTTAGGGAAGTTAACGTGAAATTTCTGAAGAGATAGTGGAAACGTCTTTTGTGTTGTACAAAATTTTATTGGCAAGTCAATTTTATTTTATAAGGAATCAGCCATATAGCGCTGACGATTTCCAGCGCGCTATGTTGTTTTAATCTCATAACGTCTACTTCTGTATTAGCTAGCAGAGTTGGCGACGTTCTTCTGAATGAATGTCCGTTATATAAATGAGTTTCCCTTAAATTTAAATGTTGTGCAAGCATTGAAGGCACTTTTCCTATTTTATTAATACCCACAAGTTGATCTACAGATTTTCCTTGCCGATATGCATAAAAAAAATCGACGAGAACTGGTATTTTGTGGTTTGAAACGTACATATTTTCGGATTAAATAGAAAAACTTGCCTTCTTCATTAGATAACTATACAATTATAACTGCACTTTTGTCCTTGGCATTATCAATAGTCAAATTAGTGAGCTTTTCCTCCGACAAGCGCCAGCAATTCCATTATCATTACCACTCATCATTAAATAAGTGTCATCTGGAGCTTCCATTAAAAAATTGTTCTTTATTCTCTGGTGAAGATTTCTGACTTACTTAATGACCAATATTTTCTTCTTTAAAAACGCACAAACTTGATAATTTGTTCGATATTTATATTATAATTCGAATTTATGGTGGTTTGAAACATCAAATATTCTGCCTATAAACTACCTGGTGAATTTATATTTTTTTGCTTCTTTTCACAAATTATACCAATAAAATTTTTTCGTTTATAGGCACGTTTTTTTTATATTTAACCATGCTCTAAACATTGCTTTTTCGTATCTAGCTCAACGTTTTGAAAGCAACAAGGATTCACAACCAATTTTCCATGATTCTTCAATTTCGTCTGGAATATGTTCGATATCACCATCTTCACTGTCATCACCCAAAAAATCCATAATATAGGCACTATTTTGAACTTCCATATCTCTAATATTTAAAACACCATATTAATGAGAAAAATCGATCTTGGTTAGGTGCACGTCGATAGTGCTTTCTCATACACATATTCAATTATTTTAATTAAAAACGTAATTTGCATTTATTTTACTTATTTATATACAATAAATAATGTGAACGAAATAAACAACATAAACATGATAAACAGGATAAACAAGACAAATAAGACAAAAATGAAAAATGAGACAAATGAGATAAATAGGAAAAATGAAATGACATGAATGAGGCAAATGAGACCAATGAGACAAATGAAATAAGTGGGGAAAATGAAGACAGTGAGACAAGTGAGGTAAGTGAGACGAGTGAGACAAATGAGGCATATGAGACAAATGAGTCAAATGAGATAAATGAATTAAATAAGAAAAATAAGATAAACAAGACAAATAGGTAAACAAGATAAACAAGAGTAAATAATAAACGAGATACATGAAACAAACGAAATAAACAGGATAAATAAGATAAATGGAATAAATAGGAAAATATAATATAAACGAAATAAATGATACAAACGAGACAAATGAGAAAATTGATACAAACAAGATAAACGAGACAAACGAAAATAAACAAGGCGAAATAAATGAATTGATTTATTTCTCACTCATTTCAGATTGATGATGCGAAAGTACTGTTGAAACACCCTACTTTTTTAATCGAATGTAATTAATTTTAGACCGTTTTTGTCAATAGTGGTTCATTTGTCAAGAAATTTGCAAAAGTTCTTTTCGGCACATTTCTTCATTCTGAACAATTACTTCCTCACCCGTCAAAGTGAAGAAGTTATATATTCGTGTAAAAATTTTGAAAATTTTTATTGCGTGTCTGGAAGAATCTCGACAAATTATGACGATACGCAAAATTTCAGGCAGAAAAAATTTTCTGTCTGTGTGTCTGTCTGGTTCGCGATAGCAGCTACAGTTTTTGAGATAAAGCTTTCAAATTTGGTACACACATTTTAGAGGTCAAGAAAGAGATTGAATTCGTTGATGAGCAGAATCGGCCCCAATGTCTAAAAAAAATATTAGTGACATTCCACCAATGTGTCTTTTTATGAAACGTTAAAATGTGACTTTTTGAAACGTCAAAAATGTGACTTTTTTGAATCGTCAATAAATACTTTTATTATAAACTCCACCACACGTCGAGTTTTACTACGGGGAGGAAGTTCTGATCCCCAAATAATTGACAGCGGTTTTTTTATTTGAAACATTTTTTGGTTTGACGCAATTCTTGGGCCCCCTTTGAGGCGTGCCCTCCCTTGTGCATCAATTTCAGTGATATTTAATAGTGTTCTTGCCCCCCTCCCCCAAATAGTATATGTAAAGTTTCAGATTTCTATGTTGAGACGTGTTTGAAGAAAATAAGAGCACAACGATGACCAACGACACACAGACACACAGACATATAGACGGCATGCCGATTCCGATAAATTTTCTATTTTCAGGTCTCATAACGTTCAGCTTTATCATCATTTGAAATTAGATTTCTCTCACGATGCCAATATTTTCTCTATCAGTGTAGGTAGATAATAAAGTTAAAAATACGAAAAAGCACAAAATGGAACTGCACGCATCAAAATTTGTTGTATTGTTGGCAGCGTTATAGCAACAGAACAATAATTCTATAGCAACAGCATCCAAAGCATTCTCACTGATTTTCAGTCGAATGAAATTCGTAGGTGACATCGAACGTCAAAATTATTTACAATTTCAGGATTTTCTAATCATGCAAAAAAGTGATAATAACCTATACGGTTGCTAAGTGCGTTACAACAGAATCTCAGAAAATGAAAAACTCTACTGCACTTACCAACGTTATATGTAGATCAATATACTATAACATAACTATATATATCGAGATATAAATACAGTAGCTACTAAACCTAATTTTTATTTAAATTATAGGATTGCTATCTGATATTTATGTTTGGTTTGTAATAAATTTTCTTGTCATTAAAACTCCCTTTAAGATAAAAGTCTCTGTAAAAAGTTGATAATACTGGCCGTAAGAGTTTAATAATAAAATTATACATCCCTATTAAATTTCAGCATTATAGCTTAGAGCAAAATTTATTAACCCCCCAATTCGCCCTTTAGAGGCATGTTTCGAAAAACTCTCTTATCAGTGGACGATTCTAGCACCTAAGATACATCCCTATAAAATTTCAAGAGTTTAGCTCTTATGGTTTGCGTTGATGTCATTGACGACTCTTAACTTTATATATTTAAATGGATCTATTTAATTTGTTGTTAGGTGAATAAGTTTTATTGAGCCGTGTAGTTATTGATATAACGTGGGTGGGTAGTTTACTACTGTTTATGTATAAAATCCTACGAAGTTAACTATTATTGTGTTATACATACTACAGTGGATAAATTGACATAAATAATGTATGATATTCTAGTAATTGTAGTATACGTGTAGTCAATACAATGTTATTTTAGTATCTAAAGGGAATACGCCAGATGGTCCAATGCTCTGAAAATAAATTATACAGCAGGGATTGTTCTACACTACGAATTAAATCTCTAGTTGATTTTAAAAGGTAAACAGCGCAACAGTTTAAACTATTTTACGTTTGTAACTTGCCATATAGTTACACGGTGATTATATTTTCTAATAATACAAGTCTTGAAGTGGGTTGGAACCTTTGATGTGAAGCTAACACTAACGTGGTTTTGTGTTAATAATATAAGCACAAATATTGTTGTCGACAAACGGTATGCACAAATTATTAATCCTCCAAATCAGTCAATTTGCTCACCTAATGAAGACGTTCCATTATACCACGACATAAATCCGGTGACTAAAAACCAAAAGTGACAATTTTAGACCTACCCTGATCTAGATTAAGTCATTTTTTAAGAATTTTTAAGAAATATGTATATCAGCGGATTGTATTTTTTTGCAAATAAAGTCCGTCATTTAAATTTCGGATTTTGTGAACGTTTTTCAACTATATATTTTATATAAAAGTTTACCAATATTTTGTACAAAAATCTTAATGAGAAGACAGTAGTTATACTCATCATAAAGCCTTTGACTTTTGAGTGAGTCATAATTTTCTTCTAAACAAGTTGCTTTATTCATTACGCCGGGAAAAACATTATCTAGTAATTTTTGGTAATATTTGATGAATAAAATTTATATAAACATGTGGTCGAAAATTAGTCCTAAGTACCTCAAAATGAACACTGAATGATGAGTTTTAATAAGTCCGAAACGTCATGTCGTGAGATACAGATTTTATATTCTGTTAGAATAGGAAACTAAATGAACCACACGATTCTTATTTTTTTACTATGAAATTGTAGGCAGATTAATTTTATACGGCGCGGCGCCTTACTTATAGCAAGTTTCATACTAGAGCGTTTATAAAAGTGACAAAAACGTTAACACAAATATGTCGCTAAGGAATTATGACGCGGTACCGAGTCTATAAATAGAATTAATAGGAAAAATACCCAACCTATTCCATGGTTAACAAAAGTCCAACCATAACCTGAAAAAGATGCGTGAGTTCCATATCGAGGCTTGTTAGTGGTCGGAAGGTTACTTCTAGCGATTAGCTCCCATAAACTTTCGCAACGAACCCAAGTGATAGAAGATTTTCCAGCGTCGAAAGAACATTATTTTTCTGAGACGATTGAGTAAGATATACATTTTTTAACTCGAAGACCGTTTTGCTCCAGAAATTCATAACCTCACATTTTGAGGATTGTTAATTTTGAATTTCTCTAACCTCAATGCCAACTTCTCTCGGTTTAGTCCTTCTGACATTTATTGTTAATTTCAGTTGAAGATTATTCTTTAGATCTTCCGCCCATTGGATTTTCTAACCGCATAAAGTTGGACTTTGACATCAGCTGCTGTCAAAGAATTTTAACCTCGAGGCTTACGATACAAACGTAGCCAATGTCAGATATCTTATCCTGTAGATGGACTTTGACGGATAGAACATCTTCAGAGTATCCTCACCTCTGAAGAAGTTGAGAGAACACGACAGTTTCGATAGCAACGCTTAATTTGGGCACTGATGCCTAATCTGACAGCCATGTTCATTTCGAAAATGACGATAAAATATTTTTTACAGCAACGACCCCAAGTAACATTTTAAATACCTTTTGGATTTATTTAGGTTTTATCAATGCTTTATAGTGTCCAGCTCATTATATACTAAGTGCACTTAAAGATAGTTTGGTCGAAGAAAATTTTAAAAAAGTATTCAAGAAGTTATATCAAAACTAAATTATCTTTTAGTCTTTATTGGCTTATGGCTGACTTATCAAAGCAATTGGCAAGCCAAATTATGAGCATTGAATGTTATAGAGAATTTAGGACGTGTTGTGGTATTATAATTGCTTTATGAAATTATCTAGTGACTATATGATTATATTGTGACTGACAGCGACCTGCAAGGCACTAAGACATTAATGATGTATGACGGGTAGTAGCACTGACCACCAGAGGGATAAATTTATCACTCACTATGTCTGTCTTGCTTAGTCTACTTTAGGCTAGCCTGGTTTGCTATTCGTCCTCTCAAGTATGTGTGTATGCCTTTCACATCAAGTATAGTTTTATAATACCCTTCAGACACCATACGATAAAGATTTGGACAATTCAATAAAACTTGAAAGGTTTAATAGTAAGTTTATAAAGAGGCATGTAGATCCTTCTGTAGGTGGGCCTCTGTACCCTTATAATGGTTTTAAATTAGTTTTATGAAATTATTTCAGACTATTTACGTTTAATAGTAGTCTTAGAAATAAGCTTTGAGGATATCTTATAGAGCATTTTAATACTAAAATTGTTAGTTGGGACTGTTAGTGTCATTTGGACAGTTGAGGTTGTTATAAAATAAATTTTGAACAGCTTCATTCGTCCAGTGATGACAATTAAATATAGTCGCTTTGTGTGACGTATCACTTCCAATTCGTAATTTGTCTAAATATAATCAAGTTCAGGATTCAGCGTTTTAAAGTCATTTGAATACTGCTGGAGATTAGTGCTACTTTCCAAGAGAGTCAACAGAAGACTTCTTCCTAAGGAGGAATTACAGGTATTAGATCCTTTCAGGTCAGGATAATATAAGTTGGGGGATATTTAATCTGGTACACATTTTTTTAAACTTCGGCCAACCTTAAGAGCGAATCACCCTGAAGTACACAGTATTCCTCGAGAGTATCTTACGTAAAAACAATTTTACTACTTACCAAATTGTTAGAATTAAAGGCGCATCCTATACTAGGAATGCCTACGGATAGCTTAGTCCCGAAGTATAACTTCAATAAAAACTTTCAAATTATAATACCAGACAGGGAAGACTGGAAAAACGGTCGCCCAATAACAGCGTAAAAAATCTGGTACACGGACGGCTCCAAGACAGAACAAGGATTGGGAGCTGGAATTTACGGGATAAGGCCAAAAACAGAAATCTCGTTAAGTCTAGGAAAATACGCCACAGTATTTCAGGCTGAAGTAGCCGCGATACAGTGGTGTGCAAAGGAAATAATAAGGCAAGGGACTGTCAATCAGTCGATAGCCATTTTCTCCAATAGCCAAGCGACACTAAAAGCAATCGCTTCCATGCAGGTCGACTCAAAGCTTGTGTGGAACTGTGTGAATGCCCTAAAAGACCTAGAATGGATGCAAAATAAACGGGGGGGGAATTCACGAGGGACATAAAGGTAACGTCCCAGCTGGTGGATGGGGTGGGCTTCCCGCAACAGAGACAGGCCAAAGAGTTCATTAAAGAAAGATCGGCTAAATTTACGAAAGATCTACTATGCCAAAATAGAAAGGCCATCAGGATAATAGTGGGTCTTTTAACAGGACACTGTCGACTCAATAGACATATGAGTCTGATGGGTCTGGTACAGGATGCAACATGCAGATTCTTCCAAGAGGAAGAGGAATCCTCAGTTCATGTGCTGTGCCACTGTGAAGGCCTCGCGAGACTTAGGTTCCAACTACTTGGGGAACAAGTAGTTGGAACTGACAGCTACACTAAGAGCCCCTTATCAAGGCTGTGGAGTCTGATACAAAGGACAAAGCTGGATAAGGAGCTCTAAGGAAATGAATAGGAGCTTCACAATAAACCCACAGGGGGTCGCGATGGTCAAGGCCAACCAGCCAGCTCGTCCCTTATAATCTAATCTAATCTAATCTACCAAACTGTTAATGTTATTAATATTACCACTCGATCACCAGAGAGTTCGGTCTTACATACCGACGTACATAGTAAATAACAGGTGAAGTTTTTTCTTCAGCGCAATAAGTCATCCTGATTACTAGTTCAGTTTTATGCTTAGCTTGTATTATTGCAATTTCCATTTGTGTGATTCTGATTTAATTTATGCTTAATGCTTATGTTTATTTAATTTTTTAATTGCATGTAAAATTATCTTTATCACCATTTCTCTCAATAAAGGATAATCCAGTGAATAATTTTCAAGGCTGATTTTCTATTCCAAACAATTTTTGCTGAAATACTTTTGATTTACCTCATAATTATCTTCTTTATGAGGAATGCTGTGCCAGGTGCACCTGTTTTATAGGATTTTACCTTAGACCTTCCAAATATATGTAAACTTGCACATTTTCATGTTGAGCCGTGTATGAGAAAAACATTATAGAGCAGAGACATGCATACACATAACACACAGGCCGACACACAGAGATGGCATGCCGATTCGGATAAATGTTTTATTTTCGGATCGTCTATACGTCCATTTTGATCACAATCTGAAACTTGATTTTTATTACGACGTCAATATTTTCTTTATAGACAGATGGTAAAGTAAGCATCATATTCTTTACTCATACATGACATTTTTATGCTGCTTTGAATATAAAAGCGTCTAAGTTGATTATTATACACGTAAAAGTCCACGTTAAACCGCTTTTCTGTTATAAGCCCTATGTATTGTCGGAAGGTCGTATATTTGGAGGAACGTTCATCCATAGTGATTGTGTGCTGGACAGCACGGAGAGGAAACTCGGTGTGGATCAGCTTATCGGGCTAATCGCTGCCCGGGGGAGCGGTTAGTTTGCGATATTCCCGGCGTGGCAAAAACCTTCCTGATTTATAACTCTCTTGCGAAGTAAACACACTAACTAGCGTCCTGCTCCGCGCCCAGGTAACCAGCAGCTCCAGCCAGCACCCTTTCTGACTTACGATCGAAAACCCGCCTATTTATCATCTGGACTTAAGTGATTGTGATTGAAAAATCCCTCATAAACTATAATATGAGCTCTACGTTTTCTCGAAGGAGACTTGTATAAATAATGTGTAGTACAAATTGGCCAAATTTATTTCAGCTAGTTTACTTTTTATTATGTTGTTTTCCCCTTTCTGTTAGCACCAGTTACATCACCTTATTATTTTAACCAGAAGGTATGAATTATTCTATAACAATATTGTTATATTAGTTCCTGTTGTTCTCTAGACATTACTTTTAATATTTTGGATATCTTCACTTATGAATCTGGTACACTAAGAATAAAAATGTTAATACAATTCAAAAACACTTAAGTTCTTCGCGGTTACCACACTCAGTATTAATGTTAGTGATCTTTAGAGTTGGCAGAAATGTGCGGCGTGACATTGGCGTACGAATCATAATAAGCGTAATAAAATAAATTAACTAGTAACAAAAGTAACAATTTATAACAATGTATGCACAACTTAACCTCTTAAGTAACTTGATGAACTAGCATGGTTATCACAAACTGGAGAAGATCTGTAAAATCTTTGCAGCATTAGGTATGTTCCTATGGTTGTCTTCGTGAATGATGTTCGTTGTGGTAAAAAAAATATGCTTATATTTTGAGAGCGACCGTTCGACATCTGTTGATGTAATACAGGCATACTTAAAATAGTCTCTAAAAGCACTTAACGGATCTAGAGATGCACCATCAGTTCCATCAGAAATTTGTCTTAATCTGATAAAACCCGTGTTTTGCTTTAACACACGTGCAAAGTTTTCTCTAACGCGCTCATTTCTTGCGTCACCTATAGCGTGTAACAGTCGATTTACTTCGTCCACTATTTGAAGTGACTTCGCTAACGAAAACGCACTCTTGTAAGTTTTTTATGGCGTCATGATCTTGTAAATAATTTTTAAAGCTGTTTCAACGGAAATATCTTCGAATTTTGTCTGGTTTTCCTTAATAGCTACAGCACCGTTAGGATTGAATTGTAGTAACACAGCTTTTATTTGTTGTAAATAATATAATAATAATAATAATAATAATAATAATGGTGGGGGGGGGGGGGGGGGGGGGGGGGGGGGGGGGGGGGGGGGGGGGGGGGGGGGGGGGGGGGGGGGGGGGGGGGGGGGGGGGGGGGGGGGGGGGGGGGGGGGGAGGGGGGGGGGGGGGGGGGGGGGGGGGGGGGGGGGGGGGGGGGGGGGGGGGGGGGGGGGGGGGGGGGGGGGGGGGGGGGGGGGGGGGGGGGGGGGGGGGGGGGGGGGGGGGGGGGGGGGGGGGGGGGGAGGGAGAGGGGGGGAGAAAAAAAAAAAAGGGGGGGGGGGGGGGGGGGGGGGAAAAAAAAAAAAAGGGGGGGGGGAACCCACCCCCCCCCCCCCCCCCGCAACCCCCCCGGGGGGGGGGGAAACCCCCGGGGGGGGGGGGGGGGGACCCCCCACGGGGGGGAAAAAACCCAAAAACAAAGGCCCCCCAAAAACCGCCCCCCCTAAATTGGCCCCCCCGGGGGGGGGGGGGGGCGGGGGGGGGGGGGGGGGGGAGGGAAGCGGGGGGCCGCGAAAACCCGGGAGGGGGGCGGGAGAAACCCCAATTGGTGCCGGGAAGTTCCCATTCCCGGGCCCAGACGGCATTAACAACTGGTGGTGGAAGAAATTTCTTTCCACTCACCGCCGTCTGGCGCGAGTTTTCAACTCATGGTTGAACGAGGGGCAGCAGATTCCGGACTGGTTCGTCGAGGGACGTACTGTGCTTATCCCCAAAAAGGGGGGATCTCTCCGACCCGAGGAATTATAGGCCGATCACTTGCCTCAACTCCTGCTACAAGATATTTACACGTATCTTGTATGCTAGGACACTGAGGTCTGTTGATCCGGTCTTCCAGCAGATACACGAACAGCGTGGTGCCAAGAAGGGCATGGCAGGTTGCAAGGACAGCCTGCTGATAGACCGCTGTATTGCACAGGATTCTGTGCAATACAAGCGGAATCTATCGATGGCCTGGATTGATTACCGCAAGGCATTTGATACAACATCGCACGAGCTATTGTTGTACTTGCTCGAATGTCTTGCGGTACCAGCACCACTAGTGAGATGCATAGAACAGCTGCTGCCGCTCTGGAAGACCCGCTTCACCATAACATCAGGTGCGCAGCGGGTCACGACAGAGCAGGTGGCATTTAGGAGAGGAGTTTTCCAGGGTGACTCCCTGAGTCCTCTCCTCTTCTGCATCTCACTGCTGCCGTTGTCTGTTGGGCTCCGCCAAACCCGCGGATATCAATGTGGGCCACCCAGCGACCGGAGGCATAAGGTCACCCATCTATTTTATATGGATGACCTTAAACTTTATGCCTCCGGAGAGCGTGAACTACAAAACGCTCTTAGGGTGGTCGAAGAATATACGCGGGCAATTGGTATGGAGTTCGGGTTGGACAAATGTGCAGTCGTCCACCTCAAGAGAGGACGATGCGGGGAATTCCCTGAAGATGCGCAGCTCGCAGACGGAAGCATCCTAAGACATCTGGATGCCGGAGAGACCTATACATACCTGGGTGTGCAACAAAGGCACATCCAAGATGTAACACAAATAAAGGATTCTCTCCGCGGCAAGTACAGACACCGCCTCCGAAAGATTTGGTCTTCCGAACTTTCGGGGAAGAACAAGGTGTCTGCAACTAATATGCTTGCCGTTCCGATTCTGCTCTACTCCTTCGGAGTAGTAAAGTGGAGGGTAGATGAGCTGCGCCAATTAGACAGAGATACCCGCAAGATGATGAATATTCACAGAAGTATTCATCCTAGATCGTCCGTTCCTCGTGTGTACCTCCCACGTCAACGGGGGGGGCCGAGGACTCTTGAGCCTGGAGTGTACGCATGGCAGAGTAGTACTGAGTATGGCATGTAACATACTCAGGAGCTCAGATCCCCTCTTGCGGTTCGTAAAACATCACGAAACTGTAGGAGTGGGAGCAGGATTGTTCAAGGCAGCAAAAAGAGCCGCAGATGAACTCGGTCTCGCATTTGACATCAGGCGAGGAGGCCGGCGAGGTGCTGATGTTGAGTCAGTCACTGAACTTCAGCCAAATCGTCTGAAAGCCCGAATTAGAGTTGCCGAACAGGAAAATCTGTTTCGGCAGCACGTCGATAAACCCCAGCACGGTGTCTTCTATAAGAACATAGAAACACTGGGTTTATCGACCAGGCTGACCTTCGCCTTTTTAAGGTCAGCAGGGCTTAAGTCGGAGACCGAGGGATTCATTATGGCTTGCCAAGATGGTGTTATCAACACCTTGGTCTACCGTAGCCGCGTGTGGCGTGTAGAGGTTCCTGATATAAACTGCAGGACCTGCCATCAGGCGCCGGAATCGCTCATGCATTTACTATCTGCATGCCCCATATATGCGATTTCGGCCTACATCCACCGGCATAACGCGGCGTTACGAGTGCTATACTACCTAAGGCACTCGTACGGGGTAGACCAGACACCAGTGCTGCCTTACGTCCCCGGAGATATTGAGTCCGTTGTCGAGAACGAGAAATGCCGGATTTACTGGAACTACTCGTTCCCGACTGTCAGGCTAATACAAGCCAACAAGCCTGACATAGTCCTCCTCGACCTACAACTCAAGGTGATGTATGTCATCGAGTTCTCGGCACCTGCGGAGAAAACATCGCCTTGAAGGAGGAGGAGAAACGGACCAAATATCGCGATCTCCGGTACGAGCTCCAAGTGCTGTACCCAGGCTACTCGGTCAAAATGGTCGTCCTTATTATCGGTGTACTCGGAGGGATAAAGCCTACGCTGCTCTCGGACCTGAAGATCATACCGGCCTGCCAAAAATCAGCTGAGTGGCTGGCAGGCCAAATGCAGAAGGCGGTCATTCTTGGTTCTCTCCGTCTGATTAGGGCACACGATTCCGGAGCCTACAGTCACTAACCCTGCGGGATGTGGGGAGTGGCTGAGGTTAATGTGCTGGCGCGACTCCCGTGAGGCGTCGGAGGCCACGGGAGGACTGTCCAGCGTCGGGCAACCGAAAAAAAAAAAAAAAAAAAAAAAAAATAATAATAACACCACATTTAATTACAACCCCCTTTATCCCTGAAGGTCTGGAATGACGTTGTGCGGTAGAGGGTTACACATTAAGAGACAACGGACACACATCCCGTATCCGAGTATACTGAGATTCATTTCTCTTTCCGAAAAAATTCCAGTTACTCGACCGGGAATCGAACCCAGGACCCCGAGGTTTCGAGGCAAGTACGTTACCTCTAGACCACGGAGCCATATAAAATATTCAGTATAATAAAAAGCTGCCCTGAACCATGTTCCACAAAGTGTAAGAATCGGCTCTGGTGGTTCAGGAAGACCGGGACACTTGCTGTGAAATACGCGAAGACGTTTAGGTGATTTAAGGAACACTTTCCTGTACTTGCTATTAATGCATCTACCTCTGGAAAACCTAGTCGAATAGTTTCTGCCACAGGATGTAAAGCATGTAGTTTACACGTAACATGTACCAACCTACAACCCTGTTCGTGCAGAGAATGGCCTACCAAACGCATTGTTGTGGCACCATCGCCGGTCACAAACATCAACACTTGACTTGTTGACAGATCAAATTTCTCCAGCACCATCCGCGTATTTGTTTAGCCAGTACACTCAGTTAGTTATTTGCTAGCTAGTAATAGTGGAAATGTCGGTTTAAGAGAGTTGTAGCGTAACAAAGTCAACGATATTACCTAATTTTTATATTTAATTCAATTCATTTAAATGTTAAATATGATTTGAACGAAATAACTACTCAGCGGGCAAATACCCCGACCTGCATTGGATTATACCTTCAAATCATGATAGATCGGTAGCCAATAACATTTATCATGATTTGAAGGTATAATCCAATGCAGGTCGGGGTATTTGCCCACTGAGTAGTTGTTTCGTTCAAATCATAATTAATAACAGTAGTTTAGTCCACCTGGGCTAGAAGCCGCCGTTCTCGGTACTTGTTTCGCAAGTCGCTATCCGCCACAGAGACATCTATGATGTCAGTCAGATAGTAGCATTTGGACCATATGAGAAGTTTCACATACCTCTCACCACTACTCAATTTACCTTAGTCAGTATATGACTAGCAGGTTGGCCACTATCATTTGTCTGTTCCATAACCTATGGCATACTGATGAGAACTAATAAGTTCGAAACCGGTCTATGTCTGGTTAGGAATTGACAAATGATATTGGCTACCAATCTATCATGATTTGAAGGTATAATCCAATGCAGGTAGGGGTATTTGCCAGCTGAGTAGTTGTTTCGTTCAAATCATATTTAATAACATTAGTTTAGTCCATCTGGGCTAAGAGGTCGCCGCTCTCGGTACGTGCTTCGCAAGTCGCTATCCCCGACAGAGACATCTATGATATCGGTCGGATAGTAGCATTTGGACCATATGAAAAGTTTCACATACCTCTCACCACTACCCATTTAAATATATTTAATTTATCTTTCTCGTAAAGTTAGTCTTATTTGCTAGTTATAGTCCTACGTAAAATTTCTAATATGATATTCCTACAAATAATGACCACAACCATTTGGTTGCACATGTAAATTGTCGTTCCGTTATAAATTCTTCTGCTTGATTGAAGGACTATATTTTAATGCAGAGTTTTGATGTGATAAGGGTTACGGAAACGTGGCTTAAGCCCAATATACTAACAAAAACAGTTGACATGTCAGGGTACACTTTCCTACGGAGTGATAGAATTGAGAAAAAATGAGGGGGAGTTGGAATATACATTAAAAATGCATTAAATATATTTTTCTCATGAAGAAAATTCCATAAAGCCAAAGCCCTGAAACTTTTGAACATGCTTGGGTGGAAACTCACTATAACAGACAACAATTTACGCTTAGAGTAATTTTTAAACCACCTAATATAACACTGATGTAGTTTTCCAGGAAACACCAAAACACCATATACTGCACTCGACGTGCGTTTCGCCCATCAAGTTGGCATCATCAAGATGATTAAAACTAACCTTATACTAACAATGTATCTTATTTATGTCTAAACTATTATTACGGTTCGGTGAAGCTTGGCGCACTAATCAATAAAGCGAGCTATTTGGGATTGGCCCTCTGCTACTATCCATACTAGTATTTGTTACATTCCTAATTAATATTAAATTGCTAATATCTATTTTATGGTTATTCTCAAACGCATGTTGGGCAACACTAGATTTATCTGTTCTACCATATTTGATATGGATCATATGCTCTTTGACTCTAGTTTGAATTAATCGTGTAGTTTGTCTACCATACTTTTGGTTACAGTCGTTACAGCTAATTTCGTAAATCCCCGATTTTTCGTTTGTTGTTTCAATTTTGTATTTTGGATTACCTAAAAGTTGTTGCACAACAACAAGTGTTAAAGAAAGAGATATTCTAGTATATCTCTACATTTTCTCTACTGTCTGTATTTATTGTATGTATTGTTGTCATAGTAGTTGAGATTAATACCAGCATTTGCCGGCACCTCGCCAATTTAAATAAAGTTTATTTTCTCGGTTGCCTGACGCTGGACAGTCCTCCTGTGACCTCCGAACCCCACGGGCAGAGCGCCAGCAAATTACCTACAGCCACTCCCCACATCACGCAGGGTTAGTGGTTGTAAATCCTAGAATCGTGTGCCCTAAGTAGACGTAGAGAATGACTGTCTTCTGCATTTGGCCTGCCAGCCACTCGGTTGATTTTTGGCAGGCCAGTATGGTCCTCAATTAGGCAAGTACAGCCTAGGTACAGCTTGGAGCTCGTACCGGAGATCACGTTATTTGGTCCGTTTTTCCTCCTCCTTCAAGGTGATATTTTCTCGGCAGGGGCCGAAATATCGATCACATACATCACCTTGGTGTGATGGTCGAGGAGGACTGTGTCAGGTTTATTGGCTTGGATTATTCTGACCGTCAGGAACAAGTAATTTCAGTAAATGCAACACGTCTCGTTCTCGACAATGGACTGCATATCTCCGGGAGAGGCATTTTATAAACAGCATTTTCCATGTGCGTGAAAACCTCAGAAAGTGAGTCGATATCTTTTTTATTTTGCGGTCGTACGACTTTGATTAAAGTCGCTTTCTAGACTAGACTATTTCAGTTAAATTTTTGTAGTATTACGTTTAAGTACTCTGGCAGAGTACATACACATAATACTACAAAAAATTTACAGTGGAAAGGGTTGTAGTTAATTTAATTTATGATCACAGGGCCTGTATCATATCTAATACATACATTCTATTTTGTATATTTTTAAATTAAATATAACGTAAGAGTTTTTGTGAAAAGCGCAGCATTTCAGCACAAGAATCCTTCAATTTCTAAGAGTTCCCAGCTTAACTGATTAAGCTTATTACAAAGATCCAATAACTTAAGACATGCCTTCAAGGGTTTTTATCCTTACTCGATAAATAATTAACTATGAGAGAACAGAAAGTTGCCTACAAAGTCGAATTTCTACTTGTAATTATCTAGAAGATTGAATTCTCTTCTTTAACGTGCACGAATGCTGCAACTACATAATTAATAGGTTCAAAATATCAATAAACTATTAGAAAAAAATTGTCCTAGCAGTGTGAAATCTATTTAAAGTTGAAAACTAAAAGTTTAAAATAAAAGGAATCGATATTCATTATTTCCCACTTAATGGCAGATTAAAGAAAATTGTTTAGGTATGTAGCATTTATAAACCTTCCTTCCTTTTAATAAGAATTCAAGAAATTGTCCATTTTATACCTGGTTACTTCTTCTTCTTCTTCTTTTCAAAGGCAACTATATTTAACACTATCATTAACGATGTTTTAATACCAAAATCTAAATATCTCAAAAACTATTTGAGATAACATAACACAATGTTGGTATTTTTTGGAATTAGAAAAATGAGAAAAATCAGAATATTTGAAAATATATATTGGCATTTAAAAAACAAAGTAAAATGCATGACGTTCGTTTATGTTGGGATGGCAAGTAAAACGTTGTACCAAAATAAAATTGAACGCCTTACCAATCCTCGGCTAGCTCGTTATATCCCAGGTTGGGTTACCAGTGTCATACAGACGAAACTGGTTCCTTCAGCTTCTCAGTAGGTACTCTAAATTCAAGAAATAAACAATTAATTGTTGACCAGAGAATTTGGTGTACCTTACCACACTTTATATTGTTAATGGAACCTATTTTGGGAAATTAAACAACATAAGTTTAATAAAATGTTTAATTATATCAAGTCCAGTTAATCAGCTAGGTTTTAAACATAAAAGAAATATTTACGAATAGGTATGTGAAATTTTTAAATTCATAAACTTTCCCCGAAACAAAAGTATGTAATACCAGTAGGTTATGTATACCAAATGCAATTGCATGTAGTTTACAAAAAAAAAACACATAAGAAAAATATTTATAACTAGATCACTATTATTACATTTTTTCGTAATCAAAGGTCAACGATCTATCACAGATCTAATTTTAACGACTATATTTACAACATGAGTACCAGTACTAATTTAAATTTGAATAAGTAAAATTGAAAAAAACATGCACACAATAAATGATTAATTATTTACATCAAGGACGAAATTTTTAACAAGTACATAAAAAAAACAATATTAAAATTTAACTTAACCTCTGAGAGTTGAAAGGTGTGTTCAATTTTGGTTTCTTCAACACCAGACTAATATTGTTCTATTAACCAAACTGCAGCCTTACAAAACTCGACGATGAAATTAATTGGCTCTTGACTTTCAACACTTGTCGAAAACACAAATCGACCCTCTAATCCAGCTCTACTCGGTACATTAGCAAGACTTGATAAAATTCCATTACCATACAACCAAAATTATATATAAAATCATATTGGCAAAAGAAACGAATTTCCTAGGCATCATAACCTAGACAAACTTCTTAACCCCATGAAAAAAAAAAAAAGGAAATGCTTTTTATTATCAAATATAACATTAAGTGAAGCTTCTCATATGGTCCAAATGCTACTATCCGACCGACATCATAGATGTCTCTGTGGCTGATAGCTTCACATATCTCTCACCACTACTCAACTTACCTTAGTCAGTATATGACTAGCAGGTTGGCTACTATCATTTGTCTGTTCCATAACCTATGGCATACTGAGGAGAACTAATAAGTTCGAAACCGGTCTATGTCTGGTTAGGAATTGACAAATGATATTGGCTACCGATCTATCATGATTTGAAGGTATAATCCAATGCAGGTCGGGGTATTGGCCCGCTGAGTAGTTGTTTCGTTCAAATCATATTTAATAACAGTAGTTTAGTCCACCTGGGCTAGAGGTCGCTGCTCTCGGTACTTGCTTCGCAAGTCGCTATCCGCCACAGGGATATCTATGATGTCGGTCGGATAGTAGCATTTGGACCATATGAGAAGTTTTACATACCTCTCAGGACTACTCATTTCTCACAATGATGAATTCAACGGTAACAAATGTCATTTTTCTTAAGCGTGATACGCAATTGTTGTTTTAATTCAAAATTTGGATTCTGCGAAAAAATTGTTAATGAATACTTTTTTTGACACTAAAAAATAACCAAGTTATTTCAAAAAAGGACTTTTTTTGCGTCATGACCCTATACATACAGGGTGTAACATAAAATGAAAAACCACTTATAGGCCCATGAAAATCATAACAGAATAATTGAGTCACCAACAGCGTTTTTCGATTGATATCTGAGTTGGACATGATAATAATAATAAATAATATTATGATTTATCTAATTTAAATATTTTTATAAATAATTTATCCGTGAACTAGCCCCCTGAGAAGTTCATAAGAAAGAAAAGTTGATATATATCAGAGTAGGTTTTCGATTTTTGTATTGTATTGAATCTCAATTTTTTTTTTACTTCTAATACTAAGAACACTGTTATTTAATTCAATGCAGTTCTTGCTCCTAGACTGAGTAGTAGTTTTAATAGTTTGTATTGGTTGTGTTGTTTTTGTTTCGTTATATGCTTAAAACTTTTAAACGCATATTCAGATAAGAATGTCAGTATAAAATACAAAAATATATAGATATTTATTATTATTATCATGTTAGGTTTGAGAGAATGCTTTTATAAATCCCAGTAATTAATTTATTATTTTTTTTCAAATGAATAATCGAAATTCATTTTTTTTTTTTGAAATACAGTCCTAGTATGATTTTGTTAATGATCTTTTCAAACATTTAATAGACGTCATGTTGACATGTACAAAAATCGTATTTTTCTAACGGTAGGACTTTTTCTACGTCGACATCTGTGCCTATATTTACTATTAATCAGAATGACTTTAATACGTTTATTATATCAATCTGTGTTGCTTAGAAACGTACCTATTTAAATGAATCCGCAATGAACCCTAATAGACCCTAATTAATTCACTCAGTATTTAAATGTATTTTATCCGGATTAATTTAATTGCGGAGAAAAAGTAACTCTAGAGTTAATACCTCGAAAATCTTTTATTAATTAACACAGCACGGTAAGTCCTTTAGAAGAGATTTTCCCGAACGAAACGTAATTTCAGTAGAGATTTGAACATGTCCGAATGTGAACATAAAAGTAAGTAATCATTTCTGAAAGTACGAAATCATCAATGTCTGGACAATATCTGGATGAGCTGGTGCAGCTTAAACAGGCTGGAGATTAACTGGACTTTCGGTCTTTCTGTTCTGTCTCGCTAATACCGATTAGCGGCGTTACATCGCCGACCATGAAGTTTGTTGGGTCGGAAGGGTTAAATGCATCATCACCATAAGGTTTTATTGCAAGTGCCGTTTTGATTTGCACCGTCCTCCATTATATGACGGAATTATTTAAACTTCCATGAGTAATTTCTAATTTTCCATTCTAATCTTAATCAAATATTTTACTTAGAGAATATTCACGATAAAATTTAAATATGAAATGAATTTTTAATTAATTTATTTGATTAACATGCAGCAATAATAACTTCTAGGTTCACAAAAGCACTTAACCCTTGGATTACAGATAATATTCGTTATTTAATGAATCTCAGAGACAGAGCTTCATTAAAATATACAAAAACAAAAAAGTTGATTGAGATTGGGCATATTACCAAAATTTAAAAAATAACACGGCTATTAAAAATGAAAAAAGACATATTTACAGCACAAAAACAAATAGATATAAGACATTTTTTTTGGAAAGACAGAAAAAATTAAATATAATTAATACTATAGCTATTTTATAAACTCCCTACAAAATGTTGATAATATAAATGACGAAACGTTAAATTTCTACAATAATAATGCCAAAAGCCGAGTAAATGAATAAAATTTTGCACTAATATCGTATGAAAACGTTAAAGATATTTTATTTTCAATTAAAACAAAAACGGTGAGAGCTGATGATATAAACATAAAAATGATTTTACTCAGCTATTATTTTCTTGTGAAATTTCTAACGCATATTATAAACTGTTGTATTGAAAAAAAATATTTCCCGGATTGCTGGAAGTTGGCATGTATAACACTACTACCTAAAGTAAAAAAATCCTACTGATTACATGGATCTACGTCCAATTAGTATTTTACTCATTCTTGGTAAATTATTAGAAAAAATTTTAAAATTGCAAATTCAGAATCATCTTCAGGAAAATAATATAATACCTGATTTCCAGTCAGGATTTAGCCCGTCATGGTTATGGTACTACGTCACTTTAAAGTGATCGATGACGTCCTGTCAGCTAAAGGTACGAGCAAACCGACAGCTTTAGTTTTCTTAGATTATTCCAAAGCATTCGACATAAATCATCGATTACATTTTGCAGTTCTTCACTACTTCAGTTTTGATATTGATGCTACAGATATGAATCAAAACTATTTAGAATGTCGAAAGCAATGTGTAAAGGCAGCGGGGCAACTTTCTGATCCTTTACGCATATATAGTGGGGTTCCACAAGGTTCCATATTAAGACCTACGCTGTTTGCTATGTTCATTGCTAATTGTAATTCTGATGTGACCTTCTGTGACCTTCACTGTTATGGAGATGGTCAACAAATTTATTTGTCTTTTATGGCCGACGATCTTCAAAACGCGATTTTAAAAATTAATGCTGACCTTGATTTCTTGCTAACTACTTTAAAAAACCATTCGCTTTCAATTAATCCTCGCAAATTTCAAGTTATGTTATTTTGTTATAAATCTCAAAGATCTTTGCTCTTGAAGAATTCAATAATTTGTGTAAATAACGACCCTCTCTCTTTTGTTGATTGTGCACGTAACTTAGGATTGTAAAAGGTGTTTCAATAAGAGCACAAGATTTGAATTGCGCGCTAGAGTGGCTGTCATGACGTCACAAGATTATATCATGCCAGGTCGATAGGAAATAGATGGGAGTTAGTAAACGTGGAGCATACACGATAGAATAACGCATCATGATTGTTAAACATTACTATCACAATGGTGAAGGTTTGATAGTCACGATTCGTAAAATGCGTCCAATTTTCGGTCGAAATAATGTTCCTCAATCATATACTATGAAAAGAATAATCAAAAAATTCGAAAGTACTAGTTCCGTTAGTGATTTGAAACACACGACCCGAGCTCGTAGATGTCGTCCAGCACAGAACATCACGACAGTTCGCGAGAGCGTGGCCGAGAGTCCAGGGATGTCGATTCGTCATCGTGCACAAGAATTGGACTTTACAACAGCCACTCTTCTGCGCATTCTCACTAAAGATTTGCATCTCCATGCCTACAAGGTCCAATTGACTCAACAATTTTTGCCAACAGACCATGCACAGCAAAGAGAATTCACTAATTGTATTCTTGAACAACAAGAAGTGAATGCCGATTTTGCGGAAAAATTTTCAGTGATGAGGCCCATTTTTACCTCGATGGCTTCGTTAATAGACAAAACTGCCACATTTGGGGCTCAGAAAATCCACGAATAATTCATGAGAGCGCAATGCATCCGAAACGTATCACTGTTTGGTGTGCATTGTAGTCTGGAGGAATTATTGGGCCGTTTTTCTTTGAATACGAGGCAAGTAATGCAGTAACGGTGAATGGCGAACGTTATCATTCTAGTTTTTTGTACCTCAATTGGAAGACATTGCTCTCGATGACTTGTGGTTTCAGCAGGACGGTGCCACTTGCCATACCGCCCGTGAAACATTGACGGTCTTGCACGAGTCTTTTCTTGGTCGTGTCATCTCTAGGTTCAGTGACCAGAATTGGCCGCCAAGCTCTTGCGATTTAACACCCTTAGATTTTTGGCTGTGGGGTTACCTGAAGTCATAGGTTTATGCCAACAAGCTCGCGACCACCGAAGCATTGAAGGCCGAAATTAGACGCTATATCAACGAAATATCGCCACATTTATGCAACACCGTTATTCAAAATTTCACCAAAGTACGCATGTGCCAGCAAAGCCGTGGCGGCCATTTACCAGATATATTGTTCCATACATAACTCCCAAATGTCTACATTATAACTCAATAAATATTTCAATACTTTGCTACAGAAAACCATGTTTTATTGAACCTTGAAATATTGCGCTCTTATTAAAACACCCTTTATATAAACTGTTATTTGCGATTCAACAACCATGTTACAAATTGTATAAGAAAAGCTTGTGTAAATTTAAAATTACTTTATGGTTGTAGACCGTATTTGATTAAGAAATCTGAAACAATCCTTTCGGAATTATTGGTTTTATCACAATTTAATTTTGTAGATGTTGTTTATTTTGCTTCTATAACAAAAGCTGATCACTTTCAAATCCAATGAGGTCAAAATTCTTGTACACGATTTACATAAGGCGTAATAAAGGATGACTTAATATCCAGAAAATTCAAAGAATAAAATTGGCTGGCAATGAGAGAATGGCAAGATTTACATAGCTGTTGCTTATATCAAAAAATTATAAAAAATAAAATTTCCATATAACTTTACAACAAAATATAATCTCATGGTGTCTTTCATAATTGAAATAATATACATCGTTCAATTATATCCCCACCCAAACATAGAAGTGCTATGTATCAAACGTCATTTTCCTACAACATTTATAAATACTATAGGTAATTTAAAACCAATAAATTTAAAAACTATTGAATCTATCTGTCATACCTATATCTTTAGAAACTTTACCAGTGCCATGGATGAATCGGAGATCATATGGAATCGATACAAATTTCGGATATTCTCTTTCATTTTGAGGGGTCGAGGAATATCGAAGAGTCACATTAAATTTACGTTTCGTAATTATTTTATCAATTAAACTTACAGAATATTCATTATGTAGCTATATCTTTAATTAATGCCTTCTCTTTTTCAAGCCTTTCCTTATTGAGGAGAAAGCATAAAAGGCGATGAACTAGAAATTGAAACTCCATTTTGTGTTGAGCACAATGGTGAGAATCCTTGGTGATTAAAGTACTGGGATCTCTTCTATAGATGTCAAATTCTAACATATTTTCACAATTTCTAATCATTAATACATCTAAAAATGTTAATTGTTCAGAGTTTTCAATTTCACATGTAAATGTAACTGACGTGAAATGACTTTTTAGTGTAAAAGCGATGTTGTTAACGTCAGTGACTTTTACATCAAACACTGCAAAATTATCATTCACTTACCTAAACCAATAATATAAGAGCTGGTGACGTTTTCGACAGAGAATTTCAGGTAGGCTGGTTTTTTGATATTATCCCCTCTCTTTCACTCTCATGATAGGCATGCGGACTGTCTAGCTGACGGGAGAAGTTGCGGTTACCTGTTCTAATAACACTTATACAGGTAAAAATATTAATTTTAAAATCATTTTAGGTAAGAAAATTTGTATTCATTGGTTTTCTTCATTTTTAGCAACACAAATTTATTATTGCCAGACAGTTTCGTCGTTGATAATAACATACTAGATACTATTTTGTAATAAAAAAAAATAAGAATAATAAAGAATTTCAGTATGGCTAAAATTTTAATATGATGTAAATTAAAATTTGATAATCACCCTCCATCGAACGGCTCTGTTTAATTTTAAGCAAATTGGCTAGTCTAAGGGCTTTTTCCTGCTCCTATTGGTGGACGTGCATAAGAAAATTCCTTTACGTCGCCGGCTGACGTGTATCGAAAATTTACGGATATTTCGTGTGAAAAACGACGGCCATGTTGCCTCGGATTGTCACAATTTTTAGCATAAACGTCAAAAATGCCACTTTTCGTTCGCTCCTGTCGCTTCGAGATCCGGATCGGTGCGGGCACCCTCTTAACTAGCTTGATGAACTAGCTTGCTTATCACAAAGTGGAGAAGATGTGTAGCCATTTTGCAATATCAGGTATGTTTCTATGATTATCTCCATGAGTGATGTTCGCTATGGTGAAAATATATTTTTTATATTCTGAAAATGACCGTTCGACATCTACTGATGTAATACACGCATACGTAAAATAGTCTTTGAACGCACTTAACGGATCTGGGGCTGCACCATCACATATTTGTCATAATTTGATAAAACCGGTGTCTTTATTTAACACACTTGCGAACTTTTCTTTAACGCGCTTATTTGTTTCGTCACCTATAGCGTGTAGCAGTAGATTTACTTCGTCCACTATTTGCAGTGACTCCGCTAACGACAACGCACTGTTTTCTATTTTTTTATGCTTTCATGTAATAGTTTATAGTTCTTCGCAATATTTTTTTAAAGCTGTTTCAACGAAAATATCTTCGAATTTTGTCTGGCTTTCCTTAATAGCTGCAGCCTCGTCTGGATTAAATTGTAGTATCACAGCTTTTATTTGTTGTAAATATTCAGCATAATAAAAAGCTGCCTGCAACCATGTTCCCCAACGTGTAAGAATCGGCAGTGGTGGTTCAAGAATACCGAGACACTTGCTATGAAATGCACGGAGACGTTTAGGAGATATAAGAAACACTTTTTTGTACTTGCTATTAATGCATCCACCTCTGGAAAACCTTTTCGAATAGTTTCTGCCACAAGATGTAAAGCATGCACTTTACACGTAACATGTTTAAACGTACAACCTTGTTCTTGCAAAGAACGGCCTACCGAACGCATTGTCACGGCGCAATTAGTCACAAACATCAACACTTGACTTTTTGACAGTTCATATTTTTCTAACGTCTCCAGCACCATCCTGGTAATTGTTTCGCTAGTACACTGACTTAGTCTAGTAACATTGGAACTGTCGGTTTAAGAGGGTCCAGTACTCGTACTATTACATTTAAAATAGAATTTTTTTACAATCTGTTGTCTCATCAACAGATAACCACAGCTGTGTGTTTTTTAATTCACATTTCATCTTATTTACCATGTCTACGTGTAGACGTGGTAGATAGTTACATAACGTTGTGCGACTTGGTAACCACCTGGACATTGTATTTATTCCAGAACTCTCGAAATGGTTGTTTATCGAGTATGTGCAGCAAACATCACAGGCAATCAGCATTAATAGTAAATCAAACATAAACTGTGTTGTCGATTTCACGCCATTTTTTTATTTTTATGGTGTACACTATTTACGTGAAGTCCACAATCACGCTTATCCCTGCACATCAAATCTTTCTCGCACACTTTTTAGTACCATCATAGAATAAATCCGGGAATTCACCTATAAATTTATTCACTTTGTCAGCAAATGGCCGCTTTCTACCCCTGCGTACGTCTGCCATGCTTTATCATTAAATTAATATCAACAATACAGTACAACAAATAAAATAAAAACACAAAAACAATGTGCAATGCGCCCAAGTGACTTAATGTGTACATAACTCGAAAGCTAATAATAGACGGGACTGGAGAAAGAGTTTCGCGGTCAAAGTGAATGTCGGCGACAGTAAATACATCTGTACTCTACGACCATGATACACAGAAACGATTTGCAGCTTTAGTAATTAATATTTTTAGTTTAATCTATTGCGTAAAATGGTAGGGTCTATGATTTAATTAACGATGAATTCGCCCAAAAGTTATATAATAAAAAATTATTTTCGCGAATTTTTTGCGTAAAGCATGCAGATTTTCCTTGGGTCATGTTTACAAATTATGAAAACTAATTATTTTCTAATGAGAGAAGGACTAGCAACAAATAATATGCATAGGTAGAATTTAATTTCTCATCCCTTTTCTTAAAATCCGTTGACAAAATCATCAACTAAGAAGTTGACAAAACATTTATGGTCACAATGGCGTCTATTTCTTGTTCCAGGGTTTTTATTTCTTAAAATACGAAACACATCCCTAGAAGAATGTCCATGTTATCAGACGCACCCTGTATATGCACGCACGTGCATGTATGCTACCATAACAATCGTAACGAAGGAGGCGTGGTAGAACTGTGGATAATAAAGTAATCTAATTCTTTTGACGTAAAACGTAAACCAGTAATCACAAGAATAAAGTGCTTTTACACAGAAGATGACTTTGTTGAGAAATATTGTAGTAGCTTCATCGCTGTTTTTATTAAGTTGGTGTAGAAATATAACATTTTCATTTGATCTTCATCACAGGGGCATTTGTCACAGTCTTTATATATTCCTCGTCCATTTTTAACTAAAAACTAATAAATGTATTCCTAAAATTAAATTGTTCCTCTACATGTCGTTCATTGTCAAAACCGATGTTTTCTTTTATTAAATACATTGGTCTTGTGCTCAACTTTCATAATATTTAGTTTTGAATTTATTGCATTATTAACACATACACCTAAGTGAATTGATAAGAGCGTTTATACTTACTTGGTGAAGGTCGATGGTCGATTCTATCCCGGTACAAATTGAAAATTTATTTGAATTTTTTTTCCGGCTCAATATGAAACTGTCGATCCCCGAGATGTTGTTCTTCTTCTTCGTGGGGGAAGGGGTGCGTTCACAGTGGCGTTCCCGAAAAGCTCCGGTTACCCACTGTCCACCCACCCTTTTTGGCCGTGGTTATGTAAACCATTAGCTCCCGAGATGTTGTTCAATTCATCACATCACCATGTAAAAATTTACGTTAAAAAGAAACAATTTATTATCCTGCATGGCAGAGTAGTACTGATTATGGATTTAACGTTCTCAGGAGCTCAGATCCCATCTTGGGGCTTGTGAAACATCATGAAACTGTAGAAGTGGAAGCAGGATTGTTCAAGGCAGCAAAAAGGGCCGCAGATGAACTCGTTCTCGCATTTGACATTAGGCGAGGAGGCCGGCGAGGTGCTGATATAGAGTCAGCCACTGAGCTTCAGTCAAATCGTCTGAAAGCCCGAATCAAAGTTGCTGAAGGGGAAAAACTGTTTCGGCAGCATGTCGATAAACGCCAGCATGGTGTCTTCTATAAGAACACAGAAGCACTAGGTTTATCGACCAGGCTGACATTCATGTTTTTAAGGTCAGCCTCTTTAAAGTCAGGGACCGAAGGATTCATTGTGGCCTGCCAGAATAGTGTTTTCAACACCTTAGTCTACCGTAGCTGCGTGTGGCGTGTAGAGGTTCCTGATATCAACTGCAGGACCTGCCGTCAGGCGCCGAAATCGTTCATGCACATAATTTCTACATGTTCAATATATGCGAGTTCGGCCTACATCCACCGACATAATGAGGCGTTACAAGTGCTATATTACCGTACAAGATGGACCAGACACCAGTGCTGCCTTACGTCCCCGGAGTTATTGAGTTTGTTGTCGAGAACGAGAAATGCCGGATTTACTGGAATTACCCGTTCCCGACGGTCAGGCTAATCCAAGCCAATAAGCCTGACGTAGTTCGCCTCGACCATCAACTCAAGGTGTTGTATGTTATGAAGTTTTCGGCACCTACTGAGAAAAACATCACCTTGAGGGGAGGAGGAAAAACGGACTAAATAGCGCGATCTTCGATACGAGCCCCAATTGCTGTATCTCGGCTACTCGGTCAAGATGGTCATCCTGATAATTGGTGTACTCGGAGGGGATAAAGCCTACGTTCGCGCTGCTCACAAAATTGAAGACCATACTAGCCTGCCAAAAATCAGCCGAGTGTTTGGTATGCCAAATGAAGAAGGTGGTCAGTCTGGGTTCTCTCCGACAGCTTAGGGCACACGGTTCAAGTATCTACAGTCACTAACCCTGCGAGAGGTGGGGAGTGGCTGTAGTAAATACGTCGGCACTACTCTTGTGAGGTGTCGGAGTCTATAGAAGGACTGTTCGGCGTCGGTTCTGTCGAAAAAAAAAATAATTTGTCCATTCGGTCATTATTACATATTTGAGACTCGGTTTATATAATCAATTATACAATAAATAAATTGTTAAATAAAATAATTCTACAAACAATGTCGTATTCTATGTGGGTATGGTAGCCGAGTGGGTAAAGCGCTTATAGCTATTTACTCGGTACCGAAAATCGATGGTTCGATTTCACCCTGGAGGAAGTTAGAAATTTTATTTGTTATATGTTTCGGACTAAGATGGACGAGGAAATTGTCAATGCCCTAGATGTGGTTCGGACTCCCCAATAAACTGTAGGACCTCGTCTCTCCCTACCCAGCACAAAATCGTAGGATTTTCCGGTAGTTACTTTGGTGACTTGAGAGGCGGTTAAAAAAAACGTTTTAAGAGCATTTTCTTATATATAATTTTAAGACAAAAAAAAATTACATTTACATCAGTACCTTTTAAAAGTAAAGGATTACTTAATTATTCAAGATTTAAGGACTTATTAGATAATTTGTATGCGATATCTTAAAGCACTAATTTTACTCGATCTATTCGTGCTTTAATGCTATTTCAATAAAGAAATATATTACTCATATAGTTAAAACTTAATCTTATTTGCATGTTTTAATATTTACTATTAAAGAATGTCATAAAAAAAGTCGTTAAAAATATGTTTACCATAAATATTCCAATAACGTTAATTTAAATTGTACACTCCATTCTATATATTATCACATAAATACAAGCAGTAAAATTTTATATCACTTCTAAATTACAACCACAATCATTAAACATGTATATACAGGAAAAAAGGGGGAACAAATAGCAGAATTTAAATGGCACGTAGTGGAGGTAAAATTCAAGAATGTTTGTATTACATTAAAAAGATTTTTAGACTCAAATACTATTACTATATACTTTTTATTATAGATTATTTAAATAAAATGTTATTTTTATGAACCTTAGTAATAACAATGACTACTGGCAGAAATTTACGTTGTTAGTCCTATCTTGGAGACCTTACTCTTTAAGTAACTTTGGAAAAAAATTGAGTAGGGGTTAGGGCTAGTGACCTTACATGTCATTCAGGTTCTCTTCTACTAGCCCATACGTCGAGGTAACATTGTTTTCGCCCAGTATATTTCGTGATTAACGCTATTAAATAATTCCGGTATTTAGCAATCAAAACTAGTACAAATTCAGCTAGAATTCCCACATCAACAACTGTGATTTAAATTTTTTACTTTCTTATACCTAATATAAGGAAGTATAGTAATCGTGATTTTGATTGATATATACGGTTTGAACCCTCCTCAATCCATTCTGGCTATTTTCCGAATGATGTCTGTCGGTGCGTGTGTGTGGATGTGTGTGTATCAGTGATAACTCAAAAAATACTAATGGAAGAATTCCCAAATTTGGCAATTAAGATTTTCATCAACATTACACACATAAATTTAGTGAATGTGGTACCACCAGAAGAGACATAATGAATGAAAGAAGAAGAAAGGTACAACTTCGGGAAAAAAAATGAAAAAATTTTATTGCGTTTCTGGACGAATCTCGACGAATTATAAGGAAAAACCATAACTTTATGGGAAAAAATCTGTCCGCATGTCTGTAGTATCATATCTACTATATCAAGCCAATGAAATATACTTCCAAGTACATAAATAAAGCTTGATGTAAACTACATTTGACCTCATAAAATGGGGGTTAGGATAAATTTGAAATGTCCAATTTAGTTACAAAAATGTCAATATCAATAAGAAGAAATTGTTAAAATACATTACATGAATTATTGACAGTATCGAACGACGCTGATAATTAGTTATTTAAAAATCTTAATGAAGCATTTCAAGGTACGCTATTAACATTTAATTGAGGTAAGTAAAGAATTAAATAGAATGATTTTTTTAAATCAGGATGACATACAGGGTGAGTCTTAAGTGTGAAGTTATATTTAAACTACCGATTCTTGACATCTGTAGAAACCCTCTGACACTTTTTTTTTAATTCCCACGTGTGACTGAGTTATCGACTCTCAAAAAAATATGATGAAACTGTTTTGGAACTGCTGGTTACTGAAAACATTCTATATTTTAGCAAAAATGATGTAATGGACTGAAGCAACATTGCCGCATATCTTGTGCAATTCTCTCACCTAGGAGCGATTTTACAATCGTGAGTTAAATAAGTTGAAGGTTACCTAGCATTATATTTTTCACAAAAATCGATGAGATTCTAATACAAACCACTTCAACTAAAAGTTACTTTAGCATAAAATATTTGTTGCTATAACCACTTCCAAAACAAATGTAAAAATGAAAAAAATTCGAATTCTAAAAGTGTGAGTTTAGCTAACCCACGATTGAAATACCGAGCCTTAGCGTTAAGTTCATTCCCGAATTTATAATAACATTGGATGAAATAATTAGCTACTTAAACGATTAATTGCTCCACTTGAAATAATTTATAAACATTTTGAAATACCTTTCAATGTGAGAAATGTACAATTTTGACTTTTTCTTGCACCAATCAACATTTCTTTTTAAGCGTTTCATATGAAATGTACAAATAAAACTAAATTTTCCGATGAACAGTAAACTTTTTAGGAAATCTCGAAAGGAATTTAATGTTCCCATCTCATTTTTCAAAGTTTATAAAAGGATTATTATTTTTAAGAAGTAGGTACTTACCCTCTGCTATTACAATAATTTGAAATGTGTAGGTGTTCAAGGAATAAATCAGCTCTCTACTATTTTAATTGTCCTCTAATAGTAAAACACTGAATGTGCAACACAATAATAGATGATGGAAAATAATTTGCAGTATTTTCACACACTTCTGTCACCTTTTACACTAGTCATACCCAACAGTTTGCATTTTATTCTTCCATAATACGTTGGACGGTTAGGAGGATAGTATACGTCATTTTTTATAAAAGAGATAATTTTTTTCTTGAGAAAACAGCACTTTATTCGGGATAGGTCATTACATGATAAAAATTCAACCACGCCATAATGTGAACTGCGATATTAGCGTCGCATATGTACCCTATGATCTTCACATATCTAACCACGCACCTAATCAGTGTTGCCAGACATACCATTTTCATGGTATTTATACCATTATTTTCCCTTGTGTATCTGCACTTTTTTTTTAAGTAATTAAACTATTACCTACAAATTTCTACCATTTTACTCCAATATTAGCAAAAGTTGATAAAAAAGTTAAATTTGGGTCGTCAGCCCCGACCTCGGTCAGTTCTTCCATTAAAAAAGAGTAAACTGAATTAAATTTTATACCGTGTATGTAGATCTTTATAAATCGGAACCTCGCGTAAACAGCGCTAGTCGTGCAAGCCCAAATAAATAATAGTCTTTTGCTGTTTTCTGTTGTTTCTGTTGCGATGACCCGTTTTTTTCAATGCTCAGTTAGCTAAATTAACCGGCAACTAGGTCAATAGAAATTTTTTTGAAAAGCATCATGCTTTATTTATAATGAAATTTATGACCTATGTGAAAATCTCACACATCTGGCAACACTACACTCCATGTAAAAATCAGTATCATTGATAGTTCGCGTACCTGTCTGCATTAGCATCTACAAAAATGTGTTTAATACCGTTATTATTTATAGTTTTTGTGATTAAATTTGTAATTCGAAGTTTTGAGTTACTATGTTACCGAAATTTATTATTTATAATTTGTTCCTTTGGTGGTTCATTTTGTGAAATTTAATGATTAACCATAGCGACTAATTTTATTATTTTAATGCTGCATATGTTAAAAGCATATTTTCAAGTAGATGCAAATGCTAGACAAGCAAAACGGCTATGGAATGCTATCCAAACGTCAAGCCCATATGATATATTGATGTAGTAACTGTTGTATTAGGTAAGTAAACAAATCTGGTTTTTTGTTCTTTTAAAGTAAATGCGTCTTTTTAAAATGATTATTTTCAACTTTGATTCATTTTTAGAAATGAACTATATTACACTTAAACTATAAATTAGAGACAATAATAATAATTTAAAATACACAGAAAAAGTATTGCATATTTTTAATGTTTGGTGCTTACGGGACGAGTTCTGTTTATTTATAAAAAAAATGTCAGAATTACCTAATTTTACAAGGAAAAATAGATAAACAGATACTTTTAACACCTTTTATTTTAAGAGCAAGCTACAAGTGACAAGTGTTGCTTTCCAGAAAGGACTAATCAATCGCGCCTTGGCCGCCTTGAAGTTTATTTCTTATTTTCGGCCAGTGTGTACAGATATCATGCTTTCTTAAAAAGAGCTCAATGTTTTATAAACTATTACATGTGTTTTGGTGCGGCGTCTACACTGATATTAAGTATAATATCGTCTCACAAAATGTCCGTGACAAAAAGGTAATAATTTTTTAAAAATTTAAAATTTGCAATTCATGCAATGCATGTAATTATAGGATAATTGTGATGACGAACTCTGGCAGTAGCAACACTGCCTTCAGTTACGTCATTTATGTGAACGGCGTTTACAAAGTTATCTAGTGACTATCAAAACATCAGTGGCTTTAGGACGAAAAAATTATCAGAAATTAATTTTTTTTTGTTCAAAAAAAATTGTTGACAGTGCCAATCAATTGTACACGACGAATTATATTGAGGGTTAAAATATAATTACGCATTTAAAAGTCACCCTGTCCACTGGTATAAGAAAGTTATGTGCTGGCCACATCAGATATTTTATTAATGTAAGATAATACAAATTTATGAATTAAACTGTTGGTATGTTGGCAATATTTATGAAGTCAGTAATTTCACGTAGTCTAAACAAACGACCTAAATATTGCTAAAAGCATCCCAGTAAATTTTTAAAGCAATTTCCTTATAGAGGACTGTAGAAATTTATTGCCATTAAAATAAAAGCCGGCGACTTTGAAATATTTTCAATTTTCTGCTCGCACAGTAAACTCAAATAATGCCGAGTCAAAGGTGTGAGGAGAATAATACTCTTAGGCTTTTGTATGCACTATCTGCATCATTGAATTTTTCAACATTGTCTTTATGACCACTTGTATTGATCTTATGCTAGAGGTGATTTAATTGATTACAGTCGTGCAGATTTCTTTTCTGACTGGTTCTGAATTTGAGTTTTATTTTTACAGCAAATAATTGATCGAGTTTAATGATGGTTACCACGATTTTATGAGCTGTTGCGCCATTTTGTTGATAACATTTTGTTACTAAATCAGGCAGGGGTAAGTCCTCAAGATATCGTTCGACAAATTCTCCTAAAATATGAATATACTGTTGTGATGAGATTTTCGTCGTAGAAAAAATTAATTGTCCCATTAATCATTGTCTAACTATTCCGAGCCAAACATTGATCCAAATCGTCCTTGCATAATTCTCTGTTGAAAAATATCATCATTAGAATGAAACCAATGATGTGAATTATGTCGACTGAAAATTCCATTGCTGGTCATTCTCACCTTGTTAGTCCATATGATACGGAAACATTTTTCATTTTCGTCACAATTTCCAATGAAGCAATTGAAAATGTGTCCTAAGATCTGTATCACTGGAGAATAATTATGAGTAAGCCTTATTTTATATGCCTTTTTAAAATCATCTGGTTACGGCTTCGATTCACAGTTTGAGCTGTTACTCTAGTAGAGATATCAGGGTTTTCTAAAACGCCCCTATTACATTTCCGTCAGCATGTTCTTTGATGGCATATTCTTTTGCTTTTGGCTTTGCAAAAAGATTCATATTTAATCAAGTTGTTTTCAAGCTTGCAAAAATTTGAATGCTGAATTGCCGGCGCTCAGAATATCGCTCAAACTACAAATCTCTTGCATTTCGGGCACATTCAATGTAACCCAATTATCACCAAAGTAACCAAACCGGTATCGGAACTTTAATATGGTGGGCATTATATAACTGTCACTAAATTGCGTCTTTAGTATAAAATTTAGCTTGCCTAAAAAGACACAGCAGCATTTTTTACCTTATTAAGTGTAAGTCGTAAGTTAGTCGCATCTGCTACTTTATGGTAAATGTAATTTTGAAGAGGAAAATAATTTTGGTTTTCGTCACCGCTATTAAGTGACAAATACTTTGTTGATGTATACCATACGTATAGCGCCAAGTGTGGCCAGATAGAAAAAAAATACGAGTGATGGCTACGAACTAGGATGAAATAAGATGGAATAAGACACACCCAGCGAACATAAGGACAGGTTCAGTCTATGCTCCACGAGCCACCTCCAATACACTCACACTGTTACGTCCATCTCGCTTGTTCAATCGGTCTTTATTAACAGTTGGCCACATAACCGTTTTACATATGGTATACCACTATAAAGTTACTTGAACTAAATCCGCCATTTTTCTATTATTGAATGATGACGCCATATTGACATGTTTTACATAAACAGATTATTATTACTTCATAATACATAAAACAAAAAAAAATGTTTTTCATCAAAAATTTTGCATTTTCGATTGTACACAAATAACATAACCTAGTTGTCAACACGTAACAGGAAAGGTTCGATAATAGTAATTGCTACGTAATAACTACACTCCATTTTGGTAAATGCTTGGTAGAAAGATCGTTCCCATTACGTAACGGTCGTTAGTTACAGAAACCTTTAAAGTTCCACTAACGGTAGCCACTACGCAGACTACTAAATGTGCTGACATATTTTGCAGTTTTCAAACATGATGATAGAAATGACTTTTAACTAATTGTGAAAGACAATTAACCTCTTTTTTAACTATCAAACTGACCTCAAATTCCGAGGTAACTTGATTTTATTAATAAGTTATATTTTAATCGTTAGCTGTAAGGACTGTAATCAAAAGTACGTTGGACGTTGGACATACTAGACTATCAATTTAAACTAGATTCAAGGAGCATATAGCTCATATCAAATATGGTAGAACAGATAAGTCTAGTGTTGCCCAACATGCGTTTGAGAATAACTATAAAATAGATAGTAGCAATTTAAGGTTAATTAGAAATATAAGAAATACTAGACAGCTGGATGCATTTGAAAGCTTGGAAATTATAAGGTATAAAAATAATATGAATGTTGACAGAGGGCCAATCCCATATAGTCCGTTCTATTGGTTAGTGAGTCACGGTTCACCGAACCGTAACGTTTGTTTAGATGTAAATAAGATACATAGCGTAAGGTTAATTCTAATCTACTTTAGATGATGCCAACTTGATTGGCGAAACGTGCGTTGAGTGCAAGACAATAATTTCGACTTTGTATATTCTCAGTATTTCTAATAGGTCAGTTTTGTGGGTAATTTCAACTTGGTCTGTTAAAGGTAATAATTTTGCCAAATGTTTTCTAGTATGTACCTTCTTTGACATTCAAAAGTTATAATGAAATAATATTCTATAAATCTATGAACTTTAAAGGCATTTTTTAAGTAAAATTTAGATTCATTTGGCATTTAAAATAACATAATGTGTCCATAAACTATAAAGGCATTTTGAGGTAATTTTCTAACTAATCATAATTGTTTATAAGGTCAATGAACCTCGAATATATCTTATGGGTAAGAAATAACTGATGTATAACCTAAGTGTTAAAATTTAAGTTACTAGGACGATATTAAAAGTAATTATTGACGTTGTGGAATTTTTTGTCTTTGATTTTCGTCAATTTCGATTGTTTATTAGTTGTGCACCACAAAAAAAGTTGCAGAAAGAAAATAATAATAGTTTTAATATCTTTATGGTAATAAGCTCATATAAACACTTCTCAGTTCTGATATTTTCTGTTAGATAAATTATTGCGTGACTTACTTATCTCTACTATTTATTTAATCTAGATTTCATATTTGCATTATTATGAATTATGATTTATAAACCTTATACAGGGTGGGACATCAGTGCGTCCGACTTTATTTAAAAACATAAATAAACTAGACAAAAAAGTCTATAACCGGAAATTATTTTTAAATATACAGGGCGAGTCAAGAAGATTCTACAGGGTCAACTAAAATTTTTTTAAATGGAATGCCACGTATATCAGAACGATTTTCGAAGCCTTCTTTGTGGTCTCCTTCCATTCCTATATTATTATTGACTCTCTCCCAACCACTTGGATGTAATGATTTTTTTTGTTGAAATTATGCCATTTACATGTGTATATTAAATAAACCACCACTGTCACAATTATTGATTTTAAGAAAGAATATGTTAGTACTAGTTATGAGACATCTGTGTGATGACACTCAGCCATTTCTCACTTCCTAAAAGTATACAGTATACTGTGACTGACATAAAAATTTATTGTCCCATCACCATCATTAATAATTTTAGTAAAGCCTTTGAAATTGCTCTATACGAGGAGCTCCACATACATGTCAATGAACAAATTTGCCCTAACCAGCACGGCGTTGTGACAGACCGGTCGACAATCAGCAACTTGGTTTGTGTTACACAATTCATTTCAGAGGTGTTGGATGGCAATGGACAGGTAGATGTCATTTATGCAGACTTCTCAAAGGCGTTCGACAGACTTGACCACGGTATTTTACTACTGAAGCTTTCTGCTTTCGGCTTTAACCGAGATTTAGTTCTATTTTGCTCCTCTTACTTAAAATGTGGAAACCAATATGTTCAATATCGCGGGCATAAATCTGAAAGAATTGTTTGTACTTCTGGGGTCAGTGTTGGGCCCCTTATTCTTTATTTTATTTATAAACGACATTGTACTTGGTCTGAACTGCTATTGTCTACTATACGCAGATGACCTCAAACTGTATCTAGCTGTCAAGGATGAATCTGACTGTTTGCTACTACAAGCTGACTTGGATCTAATAAACGACTGGTGTACTTCAAACTTCCTACCTCTCAACGCTGCCAAATATAACGCAGTCACCTACACTAGAAAATTGATTCCTGTACAGTATGAATACGCTATAAATCAGGTACATTTAAATAAACCAGAGGTATTTAAAGATCTAGGCATAATTTTTGATAATAGGCTGATCTTTAACCAGCACATCAATATCATTGTATCATCTGCTTACAAAATCCTGGGCTTTATCATTAGAAACTCCGGTGAGCTTAACAACATCGACACATTAAAAATTCTATTTACGTCTTTTGTTCGTTCTAAACTTGAGTACGGTTCTGTCGTATGGAATCCCAATTACGCCGTACATAGTAAAGCTATCAAACAAATTCATAGAAGATATTTAAAATTTATGGCCTTTAAGGAGGACAAAACCTATCCACCAATAGGGTTTCCGCATGACAAGCTGCTAGAGAGGTTCAATGTTGATGAACTGGTCAGAAGGCGGTTTCTTCACTCTGCTATGTTTTTGTATAAACTTGACAATAATAAAACAAAATGTCCTGAACTGTTGGCAAAAGTTAATACGCTCGTTCATACGCCATTGGTGAAAACAAGGTTAACTAATCTTTTTTATTTACCCGCATCAAGTCTAACAACTATATTAGAATTATCACCGGTGTATGACCCCTTATGTGTCATAACTGGCATGATATTCAGGACAAAATTGAACCTTTTTAGTTACCGTGTTCCAGTATTATAGGTGCATATTGCACATATAGAGCTGCTATATCACTTAATTTAACTCATTATTTGTGCTTTAATTAATTATGTCAAATACACGTCTATATGAAAACTAGTTACCATAGTGTACTTTTAATGTTATGCATTTGTTATTGTGTATTTTTGTATCCTGTTATTGGAACATGTTCTGTTGGGTAGTGTACACTAATACATTATACATAACTAAATATATACAGTAAACTGTAAGTATTCGAAACCAATTTCCGGTTATAAATTTTTTTGTCTAGTTTACATATGTTTTTAAATTAAATTTCTAGATATCATAGAACTCGAGATATCGAAGTTGGACGCACTATTGCCCCACCCTGTATATGTATAGACCTACTCCAATTATATATTAAATTAGATTTTTTTTTTGTTTCGTTTCAACAAACTTTTAATAAAATAAAACAGTACAAGATAATTAATTATTTTAAACGCAATAATATAATGTTTAATAATCATTAAAATTTTCCTTTCGGACCATTCTACTTAGGATAATTAAATTTAATATAACTCTTACAAAAGTTTGCAACAAAACAGCGTTTAATAAAGTTTCTTTTACTCAGATTAATAGCTATTGATATTACAGCTAATGCGTTATGGTCACGCCAGTAGTACGGGCACAACACGGACACATATTTTGAAATGAATAAATCTGATGCATTATATAGGGTGTCTCACTTTTTTATTAGCAAGACCTTTAACAGTCATTTAAGGCCTCTTTTTTTTTTATAAAAATTTGTATAAATATAAGTCGTAGAATGTTTTATTTCTGAGATACAAAATTTGAAAATAAAAAATATTTTTACTTTTATTGTGAAAACAACCACTCCCTATAAATTAATGATGTTGCGATGAAAGACTTTGTATTTGAGAGCAAATAATTCGATACTGAAAATTATCGCCTATAATTTTGTAACTGCCCGGTTCTCTACAAAATTTAGATTATTTAATTTGTAGAAATTTGATAGTTATCAAAACAATGCCCCCAACTAACTCTAAATTCAAACATAAAATCTCTACGGGTGAGCAGGTTCAATCAAGATTAAATCTATTTTTGTGTTAGGTGCCACAAGTTTCTAATGGTTTATACCTAATCATATTAACTTGAGATTAATTACAAAAAAATATAAAGTACATCTCATGCCAAAAACTGGAAAATGCGATGGTGTTTGCTTTTAAACTGAAAAAACTTATCTTATTCGTAGCATTCCTCGTAAATTTCAATGTACTAGAAGTAGGCTACATAATAATTACTGATACTTATTTGTAGTTTCACATAAATTTCTGTTTGCTACATACAGATTTGAAAAGTAAAACAATGCATGTCATTAGATACTTCAAATGTAAATCAATACTTGAATAAAAGTTTACAAGTCTGGTTCTTACATACTTAAAAAATAAACAGTATCTGCACTAATAGAAATATAACTAGAACATTAGTACAGCAAAGTTATAGCTATTAATATAACGAGATTATTATGTGATTTATAATAATCGAGGACGTTGCCAGGCGACGAGGCGATAGCCGAGCATAGGGATACCCTCCCGATACAAATTACTTATTAGGGACAGCTTACTACTGATTGCCGGTTAGTCTTTAACCACGTTAAGAATTCGTTCCTTTTAAGCAACTTTCAATGCATCTGGTAGTCCTCAAATTTTTTACTTGGATTTAAATCACTTGTTGCAAAAAGTCCTTGTTCAACACGTTTGATAACTTTTGAGGCAGAATGACGACATGAAGGAAAACGGTTGGCGTATAAAGCACTATCGTAGTAGCATTACCGTTGCGGGCACCTAACATTTCCAACATGTCCACCCATGTTATACAAATAAACACAGCATCTAAATATTGACGTATACACAATTTTGACACTCAATCGATAAATGACGTTGCTGGGTAAGTCAACTATAAAAAAGAAACCGACTAAAATCTTATCTTTGACAGCGAAGTTATAAGTTAGTTCTTAAGTTTCAATTTCTGGTTGCGCAAAATATGCTGGGTAGTGTATACAACCTTGTTCAATTTATTGCATTTGTTTATCCTGGTTGAACTACATCCAGCACTCAGTGATGTTAGAAAATAGCTTTGGGCAAATTTCAAACAGTGATGAATTTGCTCAGATTATACCTAACTTATAATTAACTAGAATTATGTAGTATGTTAAATTTATGTTACAGTATTTCACTAAACTAGCAAAATTCGATATGCTTCCATTAGTTCTTTATAAGCCAGCTTTATACACATAAAAAATCTGTAATTTATTCGGTGCAGTGTACAATAATTCAAGCTTCGTAAATTGTGTCGTTGGTCTGCTGTCAACCATCGTTTTATATCCAGTTAGTAAACATCGCGTAACAGTCGTGCAATGAATTTATAACTTACACTGTTGTTAGACAGTTCAGTTGCATCGCGCTTCATCTGACTCGCCTTGAATGATCAGCCAGCTATGATGCGCCCAGTTGCCGTTTGAATTTTAATGGGAGCCAGGAAATTGGTTACTACTGGGAATGTGAGAATTCTTAGCTATTACATATAAACGAATTACCTTAATTGAATTCCAGGGTTGACTCCTGAATAATAATATATTGCCTTTAGATTGTCAGCGAGTTTAAATATAAACTGCGCACTGATTGTGCTTTGTTTCAGTGTAAATTTTCTCCCTTATATTATTTAACACGGTGCACAGAGTGATATCCTATATTCCTTCCTTTTTCGGTATTTATTTCTTCATGTATTGCTCAACCAAAACGTATTAATTCAAAAAGTGGTTGTATAGTTGCTAAATGCCACGCTGGAGTATCAAAGTTACCTAACCTACGTTAACTGTATTCTGTTTCAAGAAATCTAATTCCTGCATCACTGAAAATAGTGGAACGAATCGTGAAATCAGCATAATACTTATTTCTTTTTTCGCTGAAAGTTTACTAATACCGAAGTGTTTCCAGGAGCATCAAAGCAGCCGATACTAGACTCGACGCGTGTTTCACCAACTAAGTTGGCCTTATCTAAGCTTATTAACAATTCTGTCTATTTATACCTAAATTCTCGCCTCGATGCAACGAGTCTAAATCTATAGGGCGGTGACACCGTGACTCACTAGCTAGGAAATCGGCATATTTCTGATAGGTTTTCTATCGCCTTTTATATTGATTTTACATTTTGTAATTTTTAAGCTTTCAAATGCATCCAGTCGACTTATCTGGTCTTCCTTCTTCCTTCCTTCTGTTCTTCCCTATGTTCTCTAAATCTAGTTAGAATTAATAGTATTCTCTGCCCAATATACTTTTGATTGCAGTCCTTACAATTAAATTCCCAACTTTTCATTTATTCCAATTTTTGTTTGAGTTGACTAAAATTGAGGTATCAACTAAGCCTATCAAATAACCATTACTCCTAATCATATCCTAACTCAAGAATCAGATGTTCAAGTTTCTGATTCGAACGAAACATTGTGGGCTTGCAGTCCTCAAAACCACTACTCCTTCAAATAATATCACGCACGTCTCAATCTGTTAATTTCTGACTTGCTTTTGATGTTCGAATTTCATCACTTCTGGTGGTCTAAATATCTCACCTGTTCACACACTCACTCACTCATAAATGCAATTTTTTGAATTTTAATTAATGTCTTGGTCAGTATTGTTCGTAAGTATTGTTAGTTTTGACAGATGTTCTTATATTCATCCGATTGTCTTTCAAAACAAACAATACCATATGATCAATTTTGACCAAAACCAAACCCATTAACAAAAAAATAACACAATTTATTAATGCAATGGAGAATATTGAAAAAATATTGTGACATGAAAACAACATTATGTACATATTTTTTAATTTACAATTATAATTAAATAAGTGATTCTTACGGTGTAATGTTCCCGGATTGGGTTGGAACCTTTGATGCGAAGATAACACTGACGTAGTTTTCCACGAAACACCAAAACACTATATACTTCAAAAGACGCGCATTTCGCTAACCATGTTGGCATCATCTGGAGATGATTAAAACTAACCTTATGCTAACCATGTATCCCATTTATATCTCAACTATTATCACAGTTCTGTCAACCGTGACCCACTAACCAATAAAGAGTGATATTTGGGATAGGTCCTCTGTCACAATTCATACTATTTTTACACTTTTCCAAATTTTCAAATATATCCAGCTGTCTAGTATTTGTTACGTTCCTAATTAATCTTAAATTGCTAATATCTATTTTATGGTTGTTCTCAAACGCTTGTTGGGCAGCATTAAATTTATCTCTTCTACCATATTTGAGATGAGCCATATGCTCGTTAAATCTAGTTTGAATTGATCGTCTAGTTTGTCCCACATACTTTTGATTACAGTCCTTAGAGCTAATTTCGTAAATCCCCCACTTTTCGTTTGTGTCAATTTTGTCTTTTGAATTGCCTAAAAGTTGTCGAATTTTATTTCCCGATGACTGAATCACTGTCTTACCAATATTTTACCAATACCACGGGTGAATCGAGCGGCGAATGGAATCGATGATATTTCGGATTTTCTCTTTCATTTTGAAAGGTCGAGAAGTTTCGAGGTGTCTCTTTTGATTTACGAAATTAGCTGTAAAGATTGTAACCAAAAGTATGTTGGACAAACTGGACAATCAAATCAAACTAGAATCAAAGAGCACATGGCCCATCTCAAAGATGGTAGAACAGATAAGTTTAGTGTTGCCCAACATGCGTTACAGAACAACCCTAAAATAGATATTAGCAATTTAAAATTAATTAGGAATGTAACAGATACTAGACAGCTGGATGCATTTGAAAGCTTGGAAATTATAAATTGTGAAAATAGTATAAATAGTTTTATGGTTAGTGGGTCGTGGTTCACCGTGGGTTGATCGCCAGAGTATCCCTACTATCTCACTTATAATTAAATTATAACTTCTAATAAAACTCAAAATAGTGTTGGGGAAAAAATTGATACATAAAAGTGTTTTTCTACAAACAAAAAATTGTATTCATTATCACTGCCAAAGTGTAAAATTATTACTTTTAATAAAAATTAAAATAGTTTTGAAAAAGAAGTTACATAAAAAATATTTTCTAAAAAATAAATAAGGTAAATAAATATTTCTACTAAAATAATAACTATATTAATCTTTGGTGTAGCCTAAATATTTTCATGAATCAGTGGTAACCTGCGATTTTCAGAACTAGCAAAATGGTTGACTACTTCTTCATAAAATGAAAATAAATAATTTTTCTTCAACTCTGACAAAAAACGTTTTTCTGTTGAAATAATATGCATACATGGAGTGGACTATCCGGACTACAATGTTACATGTTTGTGGAAAGGAAATGCATTTTTTTACACCGAAAATTAATTAATGAATTAAAAACAACATTGAGAATTGAGATATACCTAAGTAGAAATTTCTTGTGAAAAATATTAGTTTGGAGATATTCTGCTTCTCCCAAAATTGTAGAGGAAGCTCAGCCTCCCCTGCCTCCCGTGACCAGCTGTCACTGATACATTGTTAGCATAAGGTTAGTTTTAATTATCTCCAGACGATGCCAACTTGGTTGGCGAAACGCGTGCAGTATATAGTGTTTTGGTATTTCCTAGAAAACTACGTCAGTAATACGGTATAATATGAGGAAATTTTATGTTCTATTTAAAATTCATAAATTACTGCACCTTGACAAATTTAATTATCAAAGCATATAAAATCAACCTCGAACAGTAAAAGCAAATTTATTTTATTATACAAAATTAGTAATAATGCAGTAGTGCCTAATGTAAAATTTATTTTAAAATTTAACAGCTGTAAACTCTTAATGGCACTATAAAATATAAACGCCATTTATTTCAATTTAAATTAAATACTGAATCGCCCATAATCTAATAATAAAATATAATCGTTCTGTCTGTTTTGACATTTCAAACACTCGGGCCTTCACCTGAAATTGACAATATTTATGGGATAATTCGATTCCATTATTTAGAAGAGTGGATAGACAGGGATGTGTCCGACATACAACAGGAACATCAGGCAGGAGTTTGAAGAAGGGTGATGACGATGGCGGAGCTCTAAAAGGAGCGCTCTGATAAACCAAGCTCGTTGTTATTGACAGCTAATTATTGGGCTCGATACAACTGTTATCAGCTTTGCACGTGAATCACCTGGAACACACATCGACGCTAAACCGACCGTTAAATATCTAGTTGTGTGTTTGCAAGTTTCGGCTTCAAAAAAGACTAAAACTTATTTTACGACTATCATTTCAATCTATTTTACGATGTGGCTGTGTTCAATTTGCGGATGCTCATCCACCTACAAAATAATAATATTTAACATCAATTTAAAATCATTTTCTAATAAAGCTTTAAAAAATTATCTATCATTTTATTGTTTCTGCTATATACAATATCTTCCAAAAAGTATGCAACACGTAAGAAACTTTTTTTATTATTAGTTTCATAAATAATTTAAAGCTTTTTTGTCAATCGGCATGTTCCTTCTTTGATATAAAAAAAAAACGGACATACCTGTGGCGGATATGTCCTGTCTTATATCAATCATGGAACATGTTAGCCATAATGTACAAGAGATGGTGAAATAATTGATTAGACAATGTGGCCGTCGTTTTATAAAACGATTAGAAATCGTAGCCGGCTTATAAAATAATGCAAGTCGCTATCCGCCATAGACACATCTATGATGTCGGTCGGATAGCAGCATTTAGACCATACGAGAAGTTTCATACCTCTCACCACTACCTAAAATCTAGTATTGTTTACAATATGTTAATTATTCTTTTCTGTGCAATGAAAATTTGTTGTCCATCGGGTCATTATCAGAAAAATATGATATTATATTTGATCGTTCTATAAGCTAGCTCATAGCAATATTAAGAAATGAAGAATTATCGGAGCATTTTTTTATTATTGTGATTGCATATTTGCATTTGTTTAATTCAAAACGAATGTTTTCCACATAGGTTGACCATTTTGACTTTACTGAAACACCGAGATCCTAGATTCTGTTCATTTTGTTTTTATCATAGAAGAATATTGTACATCCTTTTTTATATCATCTAATAGTAATATGTTTGTCCTGCACCTTACTGAAAATTTCTTGTAATATTATTTGTAATATATTATAGTTTTTCTTGCGGTTTTACACAAACTAAAATAATGCAGTCGTGAAAAGATGGTTAAATATGAAAATTCCAGTAGCGCATAGAGTTACCGTGGTTATTTAATATAAATGCAAATAATTACAAGCACTTACCTCTTATTTCTTGTCCATAAATTCTTGTTTATTGTTCTCAATATATAGTAGAACCACAAATAACAAAAAATCGACCCAAAGCGGCTAATCATGAAAGGTTATTGCCGTTTGACACACTAACTGGTATTAGCCTAAGGAATTTTTTTAGTAGGAACGCCACCTTCAGGTAACATTTGAATCCAAGATGGCCGCTATTTTTAAGAAATCAATTGAGGCAATTTTCTGGCGAATCTATTAACATAAAATTGATCTTATACAAAGTTTTTTAACTTTTTACGATGAAGGGTTTATGAACTCCTTGGCATAACCGCGACCTTGTGTGTGTGTACATAGGCTCCCGCGGTAGCTGCAACTGAGTTTCGCATTTTCAACCGTCTTTAGTCAACAGCAAATAAAACAATAGACCCATCTGTTACATGTTTGAAAAATCAATAATTAAAAAAGACACAGGAGGGGCCCAAGGACACTGCCTTGAGCCACTCCTGTCTTTACGTCTTTTTTGTTTAAAATAATGTTGCTTTGGTTTATATCATACGTTTGGTTTTTAAATATGAACTAAACCAGTCTAAAGCAACACCTCTGACACTATAGTGGCATAACTTTTCAAGAAAAGAGTGTTCTACGGTGTCAAGGAATTTGCTTTGGTCAAAAAATTGGCCTATTATGAGATAACATCTATCAATTTTTTTCACCAATATTTTCAAATAAATGAGCCTATGCTGTACATGTGGAATATTTTCGAATATCTACTAAAAGTTCAATAACACAACTCGTGACACTCAACTGAAATTAGTTATTTGACTGGTCATCAGAGAGTGTATTGGTTATCTTGAATAGCGAATACATAATTTTTGTTTTTTAAAACTATTTTCACATACTCAGAAAGTATACAAAATATATTTTATCAATCAAATAAATAATATATATATTTTTAAAATCGATCTATCAGACAATAGGATTTTTGCAGTAACTACATATTTCTGTGTGGTACTAGAATCTATATATATGTTTCTGATGCATCTTTTTTTGCAGGATAAAGATTCTATCTATCTTGCTGAAATTACCTCAAAAAATGATTTCATATTGTATTCTCGATTGTACATAAGTTTGGTAGCTAATTTTGGCTACACTTAATTTGATATCCTGTCTCATTGTCATTGTCATCAGAGAGCGTATTGCTTATCTTGAATAGCGAATACATAATTTTTGTTTTTTAAAATTATTTTCACATAATCAGAAAATATACATAATATATTTTATCAATCAAATATATAATATATATATTTTTAAAATCGATCTATCAGACAATAGGATTTTTGCAGTAACTACATATTTCTGTGTGGTACTAGAATCTATAAATCAATCATAACCAAATGGGAAAGATAGAGCGTAACATATAATACAATGTGTCAACATTCATTTTACAATGCCCAAACAGAACACAATCCATTAGATAAATCAAAATTGTTGAAATTTGCAACAGTAAATAACACGCTGAGTGTTAATTTAATGGAGTGTAATAAGGATGTATAGCAGATTTACACCCAACTAAGGTATAATTTATGTTTATTACTATACTACGTAATTAATATTCTCCACAGATCGTTGAAGTCCTTTTCTCATTTGTGGGTGAGACAGAACAAGCAGTTGCTTCATTCGAGCAATGCGTCTTTCAAAATCTTGAAGCTAACTAACGGAGGCTCATTTCTGACCACATTAATTGCATTTAATGCATTTGCAGAGATTCATTGCATTCAGTTAAAGCCTCTAAGTTCCTGAAATATATAGAATTTAATTTCTTTGGAATGTTCCACGTTCCACATGCTTTGAGTAGACAACTGAGGTTTTATATTGCCTCTATATCCTTCCCTATGAAATTTTTTGTCTGACTTGAGAGGAATCTATATGCAAGTGAAATAGATCACTATTTATAAAAAATTGTAATTATGAAACAAAATATATATCAATCAATCAATCAATCAGTTTTATTTGTTCCTTATTAAATTACAATTACCTACAAGGGTGTAGAACACGTCATAAGAAGTATAAAATATAGTAAAGCATTAAAATATTAAAGCGGACGAGCATCACAGTTAACATGTTTGTACTATTTTGTCAATAAAAAATTCACTAATAGTACGCATTTCTAAGCCGAAGGTTTTTTAGTTCTTTACACATCCTTTTGCTGCTAAGGTATTTTAAAGTTAATGACACTTTATTGTAAATTTTTATAGTAGACTTTTTTTCTGAATATATGTTGTTTTTGGTATTTCGGGACACAGGTCTGTTTTATTACGAGTGCTATATTTTTAATTTTCTCACAGATTTGAGAGAAGTGTTTGTTTTCGCAGACAAATTTGACTGATTCAAAAATCATGACACCGGTATTGGTCAATATTTTGTCTGATATAAATGTAGTTTTGCATGAGTCCCTTTGCTTTAAGTTATATATGTTTCTGATGCATCTTCTTTGCAGGATAAAGATTCTATCTATCTTGCTAAAATTGACCCAGAAAATGATTCAATATTGTATTCTCGATTGTAAATAATGGTAATGGTAATGGTGGGGGAGGCTGACTCCTGGCAAGTAGGCCACAGACGGGCCCTTTTTACCAACCCCCAGCTGTCCCCTCAGCCATGTGCTTCTCTTGCTCCCTCATCGAATCTTTCCGACCTTCTGATGAAGGTCAGGATGTCACTCATTGCGAGGGAGCTCATCTCCTCCCCTTAGAAGCGCCTCAGAACCGAAGACACTGTCGATTGTACATAAGCATGGTAACTAATTTTGGCTACGCGTATGTCCTGTCTCATTGTCATTTTCTATGATACGCTGGCTTCTCTCTTGAAGATACGATTTTATCAGATTTTTACATGTTCCTCGAATCCCAAATTTCTCTAATTTTAATAGCATTATCTTGTAATCGACACTATCAAATGCGTTTGACAGGTGTAGGAATACAGGGGATACACAGTTTCTGTTGTTTAATGACTCTAACACTCTGCTTAGTAGTTGGTACATTGCTCTAATTGTTGACATATTTTTTTCTGAAGCCATTTTGTTTATCAGTAAGAATTGTTCATTTATCGGTAAAGTTATATAAAATTGACACTTTTAAATATATAAGGCCATTCAGTTTCTAATCCCCAAACATACAGAATCTATTTAGGGCATTAAACTAAGAACAGTATTTCATATAAACGTACTCCCTAAAATGCTCCAATATGGAGATATAGGGAGTTAAAAATTACTATTTTTTGTGTTTATTTAATAACTTATAAACGGCTTTGGTTATACAGGGTGTCCCATAATTTAAATACCTTCCTTCAAGGGGGTTCAGAACTAGAAACAATAAGTTGAGTTTTGTATATAAACATTTACCTTAAATCAGTTAAATCATAAGGGAGCTACAACTCCATAAAGGGGGTAAGTACAACATAGTTATTTCTCAATAACTGCATGTCTCTACAAAAATAATTCTACAATATTTTCAACTATTACTTTGTAGAGCAATTTAAAATATAGGTTTATGTAATGAAACATGTAATTAAGGGCAATAAAAAATTTGTTTTTTATTTTCGAATTAATGTTATTTTAAATTTATGTTCAGTTCAGAAGATGATGAAGAATAAAAAAATAAATTGGATATTTGTAAACATTTGCTAAGAGATTAGGAGTTAGTTGCTAATAAATTCGAACCGTTATAAGTTTAAGAACTAAAGTTTTATTAATTAATTAGTCGAGATTTACATGTTTTGACAAATTATTTGTAACATCTTTTAATCTGTAGATAATATTACTTACAACTTACGCATCGTAGCATGGCCCCTTAGATTTAAATGCGCAATGGATTTGGCATCTACTGTCTCTACCGCATACGGGCCACTTCTTTCTAACTTGTGCGTAATTCGGGGGTCACTCTACGATGCGTGACCTGTACAAAATTATTGTAAATAAAAAAAAATCTTTTTTTAGCCTGAAATTACATGCTTCATATTATTTTAATATCTTAAATATAAGAAAGATATTTGCTTTTTAATGTTTCAAAAATATTTTATTAGAAACTCTACACGTGTTTAGGGCTTTTTAGGCCTTTGTCAAAAGTACAGGGAATATTGAACAGTAAAATTTGTGTTCATTGCTTATATATAACCACATCTGGTACCTACTATAAAACTATTGTAAAATATGTTTTTAAAAGTTGATTATTACTTTATTTTTTTAAATCTAAATTATTTTACTTAAAATATGGTGGCTGGTAAAAATTTATTGTTCATTCGTTAAATTTTTATTATTTTTAACAGCCTTACTTTTTTCCAATTGTTCTAATAGATCAAGTTTCTTTTCTTTCTTTTTCCGAATGGAATAATTTGACATTATTTAAATCTATAAAATTACTGTTTTCGATACAATGTGCTGAAATGCCCGTGCTATATACATTGTTTAGATTAGATTTTCTGTGCTCCTCGAATCGCTTTTTTTACATTTCGTCCAGTTTGTCCAATGTATATACCATTACGGTCACTACACTTTAACTCATATACTCCTTTTCAGTTTTGTCTTTATTATTAATTAACATTTTATCTAAATTATTTTTAGTTAATGAAATTGTTCTACATCCCAGTTTATTCAGTTTATTACTAACTCTATTGCTGATCTTAGGCCTATAATTAATACATTTATATATCTTATTGCATTCCTGAGAAGAAGCCGCATAAAACTCTTGTTGTTTCTTTTGTTAGTTTTTTATAAATATATACGTACAATTTTCATATTTTTAGGACTTAATTTTTATAGCGTGAAAATAAAAACATCTTAAATCCTACAGGAATGCTCACCCTGTTTTCCACAACACACGATTCGATTCATAATTCAATGTGTTACGAAAAATGTCAACCACCGGCTAATGACTAAGGGTAGATGACAGTCAGATGACAAATATCATCTAAATGGCACTAAATGGACATGAAGTCTTGTGAATAGGAGTTTTTCTAGGGCAATGTTTGAAAGGTTTGATTCACTTATATTTTTCCTTTTTCAAACCTCATACAAATTGTATAATATATGTGGCAACAGCTTGAAAATAGTATAAGAAACATCTAACAATCACTGAAAACATTATATCTGAAATGACCATTATCTATCTTCTCACGTTTCCAATTTTCCCCAGTTTTTTTTAAAGAATTACATGATACGTAGTGTGATATACTTAAAAGCAATCAGATAAATCCTCTGCGTGTATTCACAGTGGAGGGCAATTCTAATTAACCCTTTAAACCCTTTATCAAAACATTTTCTCCCTAAAATTCCGACATCGATAACACAATTTCCGCTACTGTGACCTATATGAGTTATCTTAACGTATTTTAAACGCATATCTGTTCCTCGGTTCTATAGTTTCTCTTTTGTTTTTGCTAATGTAAAAGGTAACGCTCGTGTTATATATTAAACGTAACAATACACTTTGTTATTAGTATTAGCAGAATAAAACCTTATTGCTCTAACAAAATGTTTACCGCCCTCATTTCTGTAAAAACTGGGTATGAGGGTGGTGCCGGTAAATGTTACGTGAGTTCCACTTTTGTTTGAAAATTATTAAAATAGAGTATTATGGGAAGGGCATATTATTCTTCTTTCGAAAAAAAAATCTAATTTTTTTTTCTGTCATTGTAAAACCTAATAGGACAAATTCAGTAATAGCTATTTGTCAAATAACTAATGAAAAGTGATTTTTTTCTGCACAAGGCGTGAGATTATTGAGCAAGTTGTAGCCACCCAACAATTTTTTTCTTTGTTTTATAAAAAGTAACCATCCCACTACCACAACCAGGTTATCTCAAAACACTACATATGGAGGCGTTTGATCAAGCTCGTGTAGTGGCCGCAGTCCCCTAGATACAAAATGTGACTGGAATTTTCCCTGGCACATGCAATCCACAATCTGTCCTCTACTCTGATTGTACGAGACACTTCGAAATTCCTTGACCTTTCAAAATGAAAGAGAAAATCCGAAATTTGTATCGACTCCATTTGATCATCGATTCACCCGTGGTATTGATAAGATTTTTAACTATATGGGTATGACAGTGGTTCATTCATCGGGAAACAAACTACAACAACTTTTAGGCAATCCAAAAGACAAAATTGAAACAAGCGAAAAATCGGGGATTTACGAAATTACCGTAAGGACTGTAATCAAAAGTATATTGGACAAACTAGACGATCAATTTAAACTAGATTCAAAGAGCATTTGGCCCATCTCATATATGGTAAAACAAATAAGTCTAGTGTTGCCCGACATGCGTTTGAGAACGACCATAAAATAGATATATCAGTTATTATTTTCAATACTTTTTATGTGTCATAACGGACACCTAAGACAACTTTTGTGAACTACCCCTTTTGGAATTAAAAAAAAAATTCTGCTAAAAAAGAAAACTCTCCAGTAATTACTAGGATTAGTTTATTCGAAATCATTTATAAAATATCTTTTAAAATCAAGAACTAAGATACTTTTAGAGTTAAACAGGGAAAACCTGAAAACCCTAACAGACCTTATTTTCTAATTTTCGCAATTTTGGTTTGTAATTTATGGATCAACCTGTTTTTCAGATATCCATTAATCTTCTTACTAATTTTCCTTCTCAGTATGATATTACTTCTCTTTGTAATTGGTCAAAATCTGAACTTCTAAGTTTTTAAACGAAAAGAAATATAAAAAAAATTTAAAGGTGTCAAAAGATTTTCAAATTGATCATAAAATCTAAAAAAAGTGTAAGTGACTAGTATCATATAAAAAATATTGGGAGAAACAGGGTACGTGTCCTTTAAAAATTGATCACCCAATGTATGATTTTCGATAGAAGTACCACGGCAAATTTGGCTTTGTAGCAAATTTACCCATATACCGAAATTGTGTGTCACATGAATTGGGGAAGATGAAAAATAAAATATGGAAATGAAATATATATATATATATATATATATATATATATATATATATATATATATATATATATATATATATATATATATATAATATATATATTTCAGAAACGAAAAACTATAGGATATATGTATGTTCATACGAATTCTTCATAAAATCACTTGAAAAATCACGCCTTAAATATTGTAGGTTACTTAGGAAATACTTTGTATACATCAGGAAAATTATTGTTTGGAAAGTAGGTATCAAAAAGTTGAAATAAATTATTAAACGTATGACAGCGTTTGCGATATTTATTTGATTTACCATTACCCAAGTTCTCTCTTAGGATTTCTTGTTTAAAAAATCCTTTGAGAATAAATATTATTTCTTCTATTTCATGAATTTCATCTGCACGTTGAGCTGTTGCATTTATATGTTCTAATAAATTATTAAAAGAATAGCTCTCCCGTATCATTTTATATCTTTAAATGAAGAGAACTACTTGTAACCTAAAAATTTATTTGTCAAATTATATACAGGGTGTCCCAACCAAAAGTAGTCACCTTGAATAACTTTGAAGATAAAATTTTTTTAAAAAATTGGTGAAACACGTCGACCTTGTTTCTAAGGGTGACATATTTTAATGTAATACTTGTATACCTATCATCATCCCTCTATCCTACACTGCCACCCCCTCAAAAAATTCAAATGGCAAAGGGGTCGAGTGATACATCTCTTGAAAGGTCTTTCAATTCCCTACATAACTGTGTATTTTTTTAAACTTTTATCGATTCGTTCCTGAGAAATAATTGTTTCATTATTATAGGTTCGGGAAATAAAAATAAAAGAAGCAGTTTAAATTATCGTATGTATGTTCAAAATGACCCCCACCGACTTCCATACAGTAGTATAATCTGTCTTGAAATTCTGTACGAACATTTCTGAACACATCTGGAATCAATAAACGGCATTCTCGAACAATTCTTTCACGTAACTCTTCCAGAGATGCGGGTTTTGTTGCAAATACCTTCGATTTCAAATGTGCCCACAGAAAAAAAATCCAAGAGAGTTAAATCGGGTGACATAGCGGGCCACTACACAGGACCTCTTCTTCCAATCCATCGCTCAGGAAACTGATTATCCAAAAATGCACGCTGTAAAATAAAATTGAGGACAGTTTAGCTGAATTATCTTTCCATTTACGACAGGGAATATGTATCCAAGAAGATGGCGCTCCTCCCCATAATTCAAGGATAGTAATTGGTTACCTTCAACGGAAATTCGGAGAAAACGTAATTTCGACGAATGGTCCTCTGAGGTGGCCTCCAAGGTCACCTGATTTAACGCCCCTTAATTTCTTTGTTTGAGGTCATTTGATGAACTTTATTTGCTCATAAATCACGTAATTTAGTATTTTTGACGGGATTTCGATTTTTCTAGCATTACACAGGTCATTTAGTATAATTCGGAACCATCATGGCACACTTAAATGGAAAACTAAAAATTATATTACAAAAAATATTGACGTTTGAAATGTCACTTATTTGATATCTTTGGATTCAGAAAATTATGCAAAATTTAAATTGTAATAATATACAGGGTGTTCCATTTAAAAATCGAAAGTTAGTTTCAATTCCGGCGAAACCGAAAGTGAAAAAAAATCACTTGTATGTCAAAAAGTGCCGCTTATTATATATACAGGATATCCCAAATTTCAATCAATTGTCTTCAAAAATAAAGGAGAAATGGGGGTTGTACCATGATCCTGTTACACCCTGTATAACGTTTGGTAGCAATCATTCTAAGTTGTATAAGTAACGGAAATAATTCCGTCACCGTCTTATATCTATAAGACGGTGACGGAATTATTCTATCTATATCTATAGATCCGAAATTATCCTGGGAAAATCGCATCATTTATATCTGCAATAAAATCTCCAAATACACTTACCAGCTGCGAAATCTTGTTGGAAAAATATTGCAATACACTTTCACAACTGCATACCACAGTCTCATTTACTCTACTATATCATATGCCATCTTAGTCTGGGAGCATGCTACAACATCAGCTAACATATCTTTGTCCAACGAAAAGTGATATGCATAATGTCCAGTTTAAAATTTAGAGATACTAGCCTACAATTCTAACTTGGCACTTGAGTTTGGATGCACGATGGTTTAAACCCTGACCTCTCACTGCAAAACGGCTTGGTTCGTCTCTGTCCTCACACTAGCGATATTTAATTTCTCTCTACGCCACCAAGTGCCAAGCTACAATCGCATAGTTGTAATTGAAAAGAAGAATTCACCAAATTGAAAATTATGACAGTACCACGCACCTACATGTCTCCAATATGCAAAAAAACTATGAGGATTTATTTATTTAGCAATAGAAGCCAAATTCATTCCTATAACACCAGAAACTGAGATAACTTAAAATCAGAAAACGATGAAGTACTAAGCAGACTGGTAAGTACTGTCTAATTTAAATTTTATAGAATTGTATTATTTAAAATTTAAAGTTTAACCTAGATAGCATTTTTTAAATCAATCTGAGAAAGTATCACTTTTCTATCCAAAGATAATATGTGTTGTTTACTAGGTTTTTTAAATTTATGTTTAGGCTGGATCTGTTTTATAGTAGGTGGAAGTGAATTAAATGCTCTTGGCGATAAAAAAATAGCTGCTACGTTGTCCTGCAGTTTTTAGCATTTTAGGAACAGGCAAGTTATCACAATTTCTGAATTTGTAATTAGAGTTCTTTATATCTAAATTTTTTACTGGGTGGGCCTTTAGCAGGAGATGCAAGAAAAATAATTACCGAATATCCATAACCTGAGCTTCTTTGTACATACAACTCGCCACTAGGGTACGCTGGTTCTTTTTTTATAAATGATTTTTAATATTCTTTTTTGGATAATGTCTAAGCCTGTTATGTAACAGTTTAATGCCCCTCCCCAGACTATTATGCCATATCGATGCTGAGATTCTACTAGTGCGTGGTATAACATTTTGAGCTGTTTAATATTTATTATATATCTTAAATATTTAAAATTATAAATCGTAGATCTTAGTTTTTTTTATCAGTTCTTTTATGTGCACATCCCATCGCAGGTGTTGATCAGTTAGAATTCATAGATATTTGACCGTGGGAGCATACTTTATTGTTAGATCATTATCTATATCTATCTGAGAATAAGTTGGTTGTCCTGATTTATACGATGAGAAGGCTAGATAAACTGTTTTTTCAATATTTAGTGTTAGCAAATGATGGTCAAACCACGATTTTATGTTTTTGAAATCATTTTCAGCTTGTATTCTTACATTCTCCAAATTTTCGCCTTCATAAAATATACTAGTGTAATCTGCAAATCCTATTATTTTGCCTTTGATTTTTATTTGAAATAAATTATTTATATACAACACAAAGAGCAGTGGCCCTATCACAGTCCCTTGGGGAATCCCAAAAGTGACAGTTTTTGGTTCACTTACTGCGTTATCAATTTTTACATTTTGATGGCGGTCTAGTAAGTAGCTCTCGATTAATTTTAAAGGCAAGTCTCTAACTCCAATATTTTCTAATATTTTTAATAATTTTTCGTGGCAGACCGTATCGAAGGCCTTCGCCAAGTCTAAAAATATTATTGCGAAGGCTTTCCCTTATCTGTAGCTTTATATATGCATTCTGTTAGCATGTCTATTGCGTCATTTGTTGATTTTCCAGTCTGATAACCATACTGTTGATTAGATATAATATTATGCTTTTTTATAAAACCATCTAATCTTTTTTTTAGGAGCATCTCAAAAATATTTGCAAAGTTCGTTATCAAGGATATCGGCCTATAATTTAGTGAATTCATTTTATCGCCTTTTTTGTAAATTGGTATAATTATGGATTCTTTAAATTCGCTTGGACAGCAATCAGTCTCAAAAATGGGTTATCCATAATTTGCAAATTGTCAAATTTATGATACATGCACTATTTTTACCATTTGGGTTATTTTCTTTAGATTAAAAATAAAGGTATAATCTAATTTCACACCCCGTAAAGCTATTTGTAAAAGCATTGTAGCCGTATGGAACATTTAATCAGTTATGCGTGCATGAATCAACGCACATTGTTGCGTGCAAACACGTGAATTCACACCTTCAGGCAGTAATGGTTCAGTTATGTATTTCTAAATGAAATCATTGATTTCGTGACTTTTAAAATAATCATTAAAATACCACTCAACTGTGAATTTATATTTTCACTTTGACACTATTATAATTAATTACATTATCAGAAATAGCATTTTAGAACACGAAAAATAATAGTAATAGTGCAAAAACAAGATTACCAAAAAGCGCTATTGTCATATAAATATTAAATTTAATGACGTGCTGTAAAAGCATTAAGTTAAAGCGCTAAATTATCCATGATGACTGCAAAGACCGCATCTCAGGTAGTTATTTCGCGAATATCAGTGCTGAAATCAGCTTGTGTGCGAACTCATTAATATTTTCATGTGCAAAAATGATATACGATACAAAATATACAATATATTACCTTATACTTTTGACGGGTGATTTTTGTAATGCGCAAAATTAGATGAACGCTGAACATTTAGCAAAAAACACTATTGGATTATAACAATAATTTTTTGGCACTAGAATAAAAGTATATAATTAGTAATTATTCTTTTGACAATAAGTCACAAGCGCAGAGGTTTATTTTCCAGTAACATACTAGGTAACTAACCATATTTTTTAGATAACGAAGAATTATTCATGTGGTAGTAAGTCCCAAAAAAATAAAAGGAAAAATTTAGAGAATGCCCCAAATAACGTTCAGATAATATTTAAATAAAACTGATAAATTATTTGGATCGAATTTGAATGTCTGGGATTGGCTAAGGACTTTTCAGAATTAGAAGAAGTTTTTATGAAATATGACGGTTTATTAATAAACCAAAAACAAAAAATTTTACAAGTAAAAGTCCTTTCGTGAACACACTGTCAATGAGACTTCAAATTTACCACAGGAAGGCACATTATTTCTTTATAAGCTTTTAAGTGTATTATGAATTTTATTCTCTTTCCGATTTGAGGAACAAGTTCTATAATCTGTTCTTCTGAAATTTCCAGTAAGTTGTCCAACGTTAGTTAAATTTCTTGACCTAGAAAACAATTATTTATGTTATTAAAGTATAAATAATTTAAATAAACCATTGTAGCTAATTATATAATAAGAAAAGTATGCTCGAACTTTCAAACAGGTATGGCATAACAAGTTTTGTACATATGAAAACGAAATTATTAAGCCCATTTGAATATTCACAAAATTTCCATGCATATATGCAAACTGTAAATAGGCAGCAAAATACATAATAATTAATATGTTAGCTTAGCATTTTTGGCAAGAACAAAGATCTTTAATCCTACACTGATAATAAATTAATATCAATGATTTCTGAAAGTCAGTGATTAATAATGTTATATAGAGGTACACATCAAGGTGTATGACTGATAGGTCACTGAATTCCTTTCAAGGGATGTTAGTAGAGATCATTTGTAACTGATTTAACAATAATATGCATATTAAAAAATCTAACAGTTTTTGAGATATTTTGTTATTATTTTTATTTTTTAGAAACTTCCCTTGCCCTTACGTGTTTCCAAAATCATGTGTCATCGCTTAAGCAGAGATTTTTCACTCAAAAATAAGACAAATAGTTACTATCAACATGGGTCCATTGCTGTTTCGTACTTGAAATGCAGAATGTTGAAGTTTTATTATTACTTCGGTTAATTTTGTAAAGAAAATATATACACCACTGACTTCTTTAGTTTTAGATGGCACAGTTATGTAGACAGTTAATTGCTGAAAAGAAGTCAACTCTTGATTTTTGTTAGATTTAGGTTTAGTGTAGGAGATAAATACATTTTTTTATGTAGGGTACTAATAGCATTATTTTTATTTTTTTTTTTTAATAGACTTAAAAAAGACTAAAAATTGCATTTATTTTCTACACGATGCCGATATCTAAAAACGTCAAGAGGTGATATTTTTTTCGGCAATTAACTTTCTGCATGATTGGGCAATCAAAAACTAAAAAAATGAGTGGCGTATATATTTTTTACAGTTTACGCAAAGAATAATAAAACTTCAGTATCTCAGAAACGAAGCAAAAATGGACCTATGTTGATAGGAATTAGGTATATTTGCCTTATTTTTGAGTGTAGAATCTCTGTTTAAGCTATGGCGCATGTTTGTCGAAACACCCTCTATCTCTTTAATTTGAAAACAATGGACGCTCTACCTGTACCTAGTATTTTTGTATTATTTATGGAAGTAAAATATAGTTTTTAAAACTTCATATAAACCTCATTCGAAAAGTAATATATAAAGTAGAGAAGTTTTTAAATAATTTGCACGATTAATGCGTTATCAAGTTTTAAAAATAAATTCCTATGAATGTACGATTGAGTTAAAAAATTTTTCACAATTGTAGTTTTTTAGCTCGTCTTTATCTCTTATTAAAGTATTTAACCTAATTTTTGTTACATACCCACAGGAAACTGAAATATTAAATAAAGATTTATTATTTTTTTACTTTAAAAATAAAATATCCCAAAAACTATTAGATCTCTAAATCAGTTGTAAATGAGTTCTACTAACCCACCCTCAAAGTAATAAGCCGACTTACCAGTCACCCTGTAATAAAACGACACTACAATAAAAATGCAGATTTTGACCATAGATTGTATATAATACACAAGCAAAAATTATTAAAAAGGAAAATAACTTGGGAAATCTATACAAAACTATTAAACTTCAGATGAATACCTTTTCACCTATAATATAGTAACGTTGTCTATTCATTTCCTGTAAAGCATAACGTAATTAAAATAGCTTGCATGCAGTAAAACCAGAATTATAAACTTACCTTCTAATATTGAAATTAAGGACTCCAATCCCCAACTTGCTAATAGATATCGTACTCATTAACTTCTATTTCACAGTTCATAATGTTAATATACTTCTTTTTCAAGTGTAACTTTACAAATATAAATTATTTCATAATAATCAACATCAATGAACAAAGAAGTACAGCACACACAATTAGACGCGTATTAGGTAAGGTATGTCGTCTTTGTGTGGCAAAGGCACAGCTTTCTACCTCCCACCACTGCGCGATTCACTTGTTCCATCATTATTTTAGAACACTTCACATTGAGAATTGTAAGTATTCAATCAAGGATAACAGTTATTGGATTAATAGTATGTGTAATTCATCCAGCAAAGTTGTTTGTAGTTTTATTCCAAGAGTAGTATTCTTATGTCAAGAAAAACATTTAAATAAAAATTTACTTCAAGATGTCCTTATACTTAATCTCATGGTTAACAGTACTCGAAAGGAGTGTACTATTAAGAGTATATTTAATACATACTTATATTTCGAAGGAATCAAATTTATAATGACTTAGAGACTTGCGCTAATGAAACTCAAAAATATATCTGTTCTTGGTTTAAATTGGTATATTATTGAAAAAATAATAATTTATTATGCCAAGTAATATTTTTCTAGTGACAAGTATAAAAATTCAAGAATAATCGATTACTTTGATATAGAATAGTTTTCTTTGTGTGTACAGACTTAACTGACTTGCTGAAAGTATTAATACGTTTGATTTTTCGTCTACACAAGATCGTAAAATTCTCTACAAAATTGTCTACAATAAAGTTTATTTTTATATTTATCATTTGTCCCACTGTGCCATGAGACAAACGATCATTGTAGCTCAACGCCAGATTTGCCGATACACTTAAGACGCTTTAAGCTTAGGGCCCCGGAGCGAAACGGGCCCCGAAGGAGGCCCCTATTAATTTCACTGAAAATAATTTAAATGAAGAAATATAATTCTGGATTCTCAGTTTTATTTTTGATATCAGTGAAAAAGTAACTAAACTACTTAATTATGAAGCAGTAACACAGCACTTTACAATAGTTGCGGATTTGCTTCGTGCAATAAATATAAGGAAATTTGCAAATGTCAAAACACAAAATAAGAGTATTTAAGTTAATAAAAATTTTTTTGGTAGTATGCTAAGGTGTTATTTTTACTTGTACTGTGATTTTGCTTGTCTTATAAGTATTCTAAAGATCTGTTTTGTTCACCATTTTTAACCCACTTTTATTAGCTTCACCTGTATGTTTGCTTGCTTGCTTGTTTGTTTGTTTGTTTGTTTGTAACCGACTCTTTGGACTCGATTTTGACCCACTTTAAACAGACAGATTTAATTGAAACTTTGTACACTTACGAAGAACCGGTAACAATACAATAATTTGATAAGTTTATATCATTATCCTGATCAGGATCGCCAGTCGTTTCCTCACGTATCCTCGGCGTGAGAGCAAGAGGCTTAATATTGTAAGTATATTCCGTGAATTTCAGTTCGGTCCTTGGCAGAGCGGGCAAGTGTTAGTCGACGCGAAACGACGGACTCCTCGGGCGTGAGTTCAAATCCCATGGCTGAAATAAAAATTTTTTTTTTGCAGAAATATCTGTTGGATCGTAATATGTTATAATATCAGCATCAATAAGCAATATAAATATAGTTTAAAAAAACTACAAAACACGCTTTCATAGCACATCAAACTAAAAAGTGAAAAATAAATATAGTTTAAAAAAACTAAAAAACACGCTTTTAAAGCACATCAAACTAAAAAGTGAAAAATAATTATTAATATAAACTGAAAACAATAATGAACGAAAAATACTAGTATTATTGTGAAAAAAGCGTGGGTTGCTCGATATACGAAAAATATGGCACAAAGCGCCCCACGCTTTTTTCACAATAATACTAGTATTTTTCGTTCATTATTGTTTTCAGTTTATATTAATAATTATTTTTCACTTTTTTAGTTTGATGTGCTTTAAAAGCGTGTTTTTTAGTTTTTTTAAACTATATTTATTATAGTTTTGTATCTTTATTCATTTTCAGTGTTATTAAACTCCACATATCAAAGATATAAGAAAATAGAAATACTTTACTAGCATATTATACGAGAATTTGCGTTTACCTGCCAACATTATTTTCATATCAGAAAAATATGTTTAAAAAAAAATTGGGGCGCCGCGAGATACATTAAGCGTAGACCCCCGAAAATCCTAAATTCCCAACTTATAGCTTAAATTAGAAAATATTTTATAAACAGGTTTTTTCTAAGAATTACAAAACAAAATTTGCGCTCGATTTATTCTCATTTAAAGTGGCTATAACTCTCACTTTATCTGTAATCATCAAATATGTAAAACAAATGAACGATCTCAGATAAAGGTTTCCTATGTGTATAAAATATAAAGAATCAATATTTGCCGTTTCCTTATTACAATTCCGTTCATGTTTTATTTATTTTGCGCCGAATAAATTTATTAGCAGCTTTATCTACCCTCGGGTCATCACTAACTACACAATTAATATTTTAAAATTGTTTTACCTCATTTAGGTGATGAAGCATATCTGATTTTAATTTACTTTTATATTTTATGAGTTACACTTTCCGATTACAATTACAATTTCTAGAATACGTTTAATTTAATATTAAATTGAATGCATTAAAAATGTTCCTTTTATGAGACAAGTAATAAAAGTAAAATTGTATTTCATTTAAATAATCATCAGTCAAGCCGATCGAATAATAGTAACTAATTTTATTTACATTACATGCTTGTAATTATTTTAGTTGGATTGGCAATACTGCTCTTAGCAGCTCCCTAAATTTCCAAAATTTTCTGGTATATATATATATATATATATATATATATATATATATATATATATATATATATATATATATATATATATATATATATATATATATATATATATATATATATATATATATATATATATATATATATATATATATATATATATATATATATATATATATATATATATATATATATTAAATTCGTTTTCCGGGTATACTCCCGCGTAGGTGATAGGCCCCGAGAGGGACCGTGGTTGTCTGAACGACGTTTCGGCAGAATCTCATCTGCCATCTTCAGGTTCTAACCGTTAACTGCTTACTGCGGCTTCTGGTTACTCGAACTGGTCCCTCTCGGGGCCTATCACCTACGCGGGAGTATACCCGGAAAACGAATTTAACATTCACCACCCGCGAAAACCTGAAAAACAACATATATATATATATATATATATATATATATATATATATATATATATATATATATAATATATATAGATTTTATGTAAATAAAGATGAACGAGGCTTTACAATTTTTTTGTGAGTCAGAATGACTTTTAGGTCTACGACAGTTTCATACTTCATCTAAATAGGAAACAAGTTTCAAATAAATTTTCAGTTTTCCCCGAATTTTATTTACCTTCTCAAAGGTTCGTATTAGAATAAATCACATCACAAGGACTTAATGAAACTCTTCTGTGTTTAGTTAAAAGGGTCCAAACGAAAATCGCTAATATCCGGAATGGTACATCACTCACTAAATCATTTCGTAAATTTTGTCCGTTTCTTCATGAAGAAAGTTTTCTTAGTGTTGGCGGCAGACTTGTGAACTCCGAAATCGCATATAATCAAAAACCTCCAATTTTGTTACATCGTAAACATCATATTAACAGAACTCATAATTCAAGACACTCATAGTCGAAACCTGTATCCTGGTCTTCAAACCTGCCGTTATTTGATTTCACAAAACTATTGGATTTTGGAGCTAAGGAAATAAATCGTTCTCGCTGTCTTCAATCGTTCAAAATATCTGATCACTTACATAGGTATCATACATGCCCTTCGAATGAGTCAGTTTAAATCCTTCTTTTGTGTAAGGTTTAATTTTGGAGGACCTTTCCTTATCATGCTTGGTAAAACACAGGGCAGCAAATCGCAAAAAGCTTATCATTATTTATTTGTCTTACCACAAAAACGCTTTATTTGGAATTGGTTTCAGATCTGTCTACCGATGTGTTTCTTCCTGTATTTCGCAAGTATATAGCCAGAACGCTGTTCGGTGATACAGAGTGATTGGGCACAAATTTTTTTGGAACAAACAAATACCTCATCACATTATCTCAGAATACTGCAAATTTTTAAATATTGAGTGGAGATTTAATCCAACTTCTGCTTCAAATTTCGACGATTTGTGGGTAGGTGGAATAAAATCGGTAACAGGTTACCTAGCCCGAGTTATCGGCGAACAAATCTTTACTATATACAGTTTTGGTACAAATTGAAGCACTATGAAATTCGCGTCCATTATCAGAATTATGCCCTGACCCCAACGACCGGAATGTGTTGACTCCAGGATATTTTTTTGAATTTGGAACCGCTTACGGCCTTACCTGATCCAGATTTGTCTTATTTAAATTTAAATAATTTGTATCGAGGCAGCTTTTACAAAGGCTTCATCAGGATTGTAGGAAAAGATGGCACTCTGAATTTATGAATGCTTTGATTCAGTGAAATAAATGGTCAAAAGTCGTGGTACAAGTTTTACGCCAGTGGGCTTTCAGTATATTTATTATTTTACTGTGTAACTCGTACTATAAAAGTGTAATATGTTGGATGTAAATAAAAAAAATATAACCTTAAATTACTATTCGTAAATTGGTTTTAATTAAAGACGACCTACCGCCACCACTTCGGTGGCGATTAGGAAACTGTTCAACAGTGAGTGTTGCTTGAATTCGAAATATTTGCAGTAGGCAACGCCTAACTGCAACTTTCACTCATAACAAAACTTTTATTTCGTTTGCCTCAAAACCTTAAATAAAAATTAAATTGCTCTTATAATGATAACTACACCCAGGTGTATGTACGAGTCGTAGGCTAGGGATATATCGTCGTGATAAGCTCACTGCTTCTATAAAAAATTCATATCATAAAAACCAAGGCACGCATAATAATTTGTTTCATTTTAAAACATTTTTCAAAGTGTTTTCTTTAATTTGTTCCCTGCATCTATACAATGTACCACCGAAAAGTTTTATCTGAAATAATTTTTAAACGGAAAGAGATATGAAAATTTTAAAACACTATCTTCGGTAGATTAATAATTGGATACTAGCAGTTATATGCAACGTGTATCTCTCACCCTATCAATGCCAACCACTTCATTTCTAAAATCGTAAATGGTAATATACCCTTTGTGGACCTCAAATTAAAGGTAATTTTATTTAAAATACAGCAAAGAAAACCGTTTTTATAACCTTTATTTTTCCCCGAGTTACAGGAAGAAAAATCCATTAGGCACTATCTTATGCAATTAAACGAGATGTTTAAAATTACCGCCATTTTATTTCTGAAAATAATACAATCGATTTTTAAACTCTTTTCTAGTATGAAACATTTGAAGAGTTATGCGGGCACAATCAGTAGTAGTTCTTTGACGTAATTCCTATAAATTATCTGGTTGAGTACGACATACAATATATTTCAAATGGCCCCACAAATGATAATCCAATGGGATAAGATCTGGTGATCTTCCTGGCCATTCGATATTGCCTCGCCGCCGTATCCATTGGTTGTGGTATGTTCTGTCTAGATATTCTCTAACTATCTGCAGTTGTGAGGGCGAGCTCCGTTTTGTTGACAGAATATTTCATCGGGTGTAAGTCCTTATCATTCTCGGCAACTTCCGTTATAAAAGGAGTAAGATTTTCTTCATGAAAAAGTGGGCTAATAATAGTCATTTAATATTCCAGCCCAGACATTGATTTTTTGACGACAATGAATATGTCCCTTTCTCATCCTTTCTTCACTCTAATACCTGAAAGGCTTTACAGACCATAGTCTTATATTGTCCCGAGAAACTAATAAGCCTATTTATAGACCGTTCAAAGAGAAGCACGATTCTTCTCTGGAACAAATGTGCCTCAACCAGTTTTGATTGTCTTCAAAACATTATATTGCAGAATTTCAGCCTGTAGTCAAAGTCTACTTCAGACAGTTCTTGGTGTAGCTGAATTTAATATGGATGATATTTATGTCTTTTCACGGCCTTCCAGGCAGAGGTTTACGCCATCCTAGCGGTGTTGGATAAGGCTGATTTTAGAAAAGGGGCGGAACAGATGGTATACATCTGCTCTGAAGCTTGGTTTCCTTAAAAGCGGTGTTCTCCCTCAGGACGAGATCAGTTCTCGTTAAGATATGCAGGGACGTCCTAGAAGAGCTTGCCAGACATAAACAAGTGAGACTGCTGTGGGTCTTGGAACATATCGGAGTTCTAGGCAACGAGAAGGACGATGAATTGGCTAGACTTGGAGCCGAGGAAATCTGTCTCGGGCCTGAGCCTAACATTACAAGAAGGCAGGTCACAACGGCCCTCAATGAATGGGCCCACGAGACACTGAGGATGCATTGGAGGACTAACAGGGCCTGCAGTGAAACTCGAAATTTTGTGACTGGGCCGAACATATCAAGATCGGCTTGGTTACTCTGCCGGAGTCAGAACACTCTGAATATTTCAATCGGAGTTCTAACAGACCACTGCAGACTTAGGAGGCATCTATCATTGAAGCGTATTGAGGAAGACCCTACATGTCCAGGATGCGGGAGTGGTGAAGAAATATCTTACCACTTCCTGAGATAGTGTGAAGCGTTAAGGCGCCTAAGATACAGTATCTTCGGTTCAGAGGCGCTTCTAAGGGGAGAAGATGAGCTCTCTCGCAATGAGTGACATCCTGACCTTCATTAGAAGGTCGGAAAGATTCGACGAGGGAGCAAGAGAAGCACATGGCTGAGGGGACAGCTGGGGGTTGGTAAAGAGGGCCCGTCTACGGCCAACTTGCCAGGCGTCAGCCTCCCCCACCATTACCGTTACCATTACGATTATGTCTTTTCATGATCCGGTGTACAGACGAAATGGAGAAACCTGAAGTATCAGCTACAGAATCGAGTTTAATAACAAGCTGACGCACATAACCATGTGATACAATTTGATTGGGATGGAGCTAGTTAAACCTAACTGCAGTTAGTACTGAATTTTTGTGCATTTCGCCATACAAAAAAAATAGTTCAGAGTTTTCGCTGGGACACTCTGTACAATAATTTCTAGAATCAATTAAAAAGTTTGTGGTCGAGTCATATGCTATATTTAAAAACTATGTATTCTGAAGAAACACAATTGAACCATGACTCTTTTGTACACCAAAAAACTAATATAATAGGACTGTATAATAAAATACTTATATACGCTTGAAATGTAGAAATATTAAATGAAATGAAGCATTTTACCCAATTTAACACGGACAAATTGTAATTCTTCCATCAAATAGGTCTCTAAAGAGATCGAGAAGTCTAACTTTAGTTTCCAAGAAATAAAGCCCGTTCGGCTGCTGCAGCTAATTTTCAACACATGTAGAAAATTAAATGCGGCTGCTATAAAAACTAGTACAAACATTAATGTGGTAAGCACTGCCATAAAATACAATGTAACTAAAACTATATAACACTAAACATCTAGACAACCACAGAAATAATAATACACTGTTACACGGAAGCGTTTATAGGACAAAAAAGGATACGCTACTTGCCAAGTACATGGTCAATTTTAGTGCTAAATAAACTTGGAGTTAGGTAAATTAGTTACCTTAGTATTTCAAAACCACCGTAAAGGCTTTAATGGGTAGTTAAGAACAATGGCATAATTCACTCGAATATTTTAATTGATTAGGGGAGTTTTCTTGATAGAAAATCTTATTTGTTTCTCCTAGGAGTGGGTTAGAACCTCTGATGTGAAGATGACACTGACGTAGTTTTCGATGAAACACCAAAATACTATACACTGCCCTCGACGCGCATTTCGCCAACCAAGTTGGCATCATCTGTAGATGATTAAAACTGCTTTTTTTGTCACGGTTCAGTGAACTGTGACCCACTATCCAATAAAGCTGGCTATTTGGTCCTTTGTCACTATTCAGACTATTTTTACACTTTGTGATTTCCAAGCTTTCAAATGCATACAACTGTCTAGTATTTGTTACATTTCTAATTAATCTTAAATTGCTAATATCTGTTTTATGGTTCTTCTCAAACGCATGTTGGGCAACATTAGACTTATCCAATTCCAATTCCAATTTAAAAGATTTATTCACCATTATAAAAATACATCATAAAAAACTTAAATAGAATACAATAATAAAAAAAAATCATACAATTATTCATAAAATATAATATAATGAGTCTAATGTTGCAAGTACATCTGCGAAACTACGGGCCTTGCAAAACTTTTTGTAAATTTTATAATTTTGATCAATTTAACTCAGTTTCTAATGTTAATGGTAGATTGTTAGATTTAGTTATAAGTAATATCACCTCATTACAAGTTGATAAGTCAGAAATTTCAATGATAAGGGGAAGATTTGCATAATCCACCACTGTGTATTAACCTACTTCAAGGAAATGACGAAGGGGAAAATATGTTTTCAGTCAAGTCCGAATTGACTTTTAATTTTAAAAAAGCCGATTATGTCTCAATGTACAATTTATTTCTACAAACAGATTGGTCTTTTCTAACAAATTATGAGGATGTTAACCTAGCTGTAGAAGACTTCTACAGTGTTATTAATAATATATTTACGAAATGCGTCCCAAGGACTTATCCCTCGACTTATTCCAAAAGTCATCGGTATCCTTCATGGTACAGAAGAGACATAATCTATGATATTAGGGAAAAAAATTCAGCATGGAAAAAATATAAGCAATTCAACAATACTCAGGACCTTGAAAAGTTTAAAACACTAAGATCAAAAATAAAAAATGATATTAAGCTAGCGCATGAACAGTATGTCAACCATGTTGAAAATAATTTTAAGACGAATCCTAAATCTTTTTGGTCATATATTCATAGCAAAAAGAATACGACAACGATCCCAAATAATATGACCTACAAAGATAATTCCTTGGGTAATCCTCAAGAAATTGTCGACGCATTTGCTGATCTTTTTAAAAAACTGCTTTTACAGAGTCAACTGACTACGTAGAATCTGATAACACTGACAGAGATGAGAATGAACCATCACTGTCAGTCCAACTGAATGAAGACAAGATATGTAAAGCTATCAAGAAGTTAAAAAACAAATTTACCGCTGGTCCTGATGGTATACCGTCATTTCCTATCAAAGACTGTGCTAGTGTCTTAGCGAAACCTTTGCTTATTTTATTTAATTTAGCCTTTAACAGTAACACATTCCCAGAGTTAGTGGAAAAAACCCCAAAATTATTCCCGTTTTTAAAAAAGATAATCGGACTGACATAAAAAATTATCGTCCCATTACCATCATTAATAATTTTAGTAAAGCCTTTGAATTCGCTCTATACGAGGAGCTCCACATACATGTCAATGAACAAATTTGCCCTAATCAGCACGGCTTTGTGGCAGGCCGGTCGACAATCAGCAACTTGGTTTGTGTTACACAATTCATCTCGGTGGTGTTGGATGGCAATGGACAGGTAGATGTCATTTATGCGGACTTCTCAAAGACGTTTGACAGACTTGACCACGGTATTTTACTAAGGAAGCTTTCTGCTTTCGGCTTTAACCGAGATTTAGTTTTATTCTGCTCCTCCTACTTAAAATGCAGAAACCAATATGTTCAATATCGCGGGCATAAATCTGAAAGAATTGTTTGTACTTCTGGGGTACCCCAAGGGTCAGTGTTGGGCCCCTTATTCTTTATTTTATTTATAAACGACATCGTACTTGGTCTGAACTGCTATTGTCTATTATACGCGGATGACCTCAAACTGTATCTAGCTGTCAAGGATGAATCTGACTGTTTGCTACTACAAGCTGACTTGGATCTAATAAACGACTGGTGTATTTCAAACCTCCTACCTCTCAACGCTGCCAAATGTAACGCAGTCACCTACACATTTAAATAAACCAGAGGTATTTAAAGATCTAGGCATAACTTTTGATAATAGGCTGACCTTTAACCAGCACATCAATATCATTGTGTCATCAGCTTACAAAACCCTGGGCTTTATCATTAGAAACTCCGGTGAGCTTAACAACATCGACACATTAAAAATTCTATTTACGTCTTTTGTGCGTTCTAAACTTGAGTACGGCTCTGTCGTATGGAATCCTAATTACGCCGTACATAGTAAAGCTATCGAACAAATTCATAGAAGATTTTTAAAATTTATGGCATTTAAGGAGGACAAAACTTATCCACCAATAGGGTTTCCGCATGACACGCTGCTAGAGAGGTTCAATGTTGATGAACTGGTCAGAAGGCGGTTTCTTCACTCTGCTATGTTTTTGTATAAACTTGTCAATAATAAAATAAAATGTTCTGAACTGTTGGCAAAAGTTAATGCGCTCGTTCATAAGCCATTGGTGCAAACAGATTAATTAATCTTTTTTATTTACCCACACCAAGAACAAATATATTAGAATTCTCACCGGTGTATGTTATGTGTCATAACTGGCATGATATTCAGGACAAAATTAACCTTTTTAATTGCAGTGTTACAGATATAAGAGCTGCAGTGTTACAGATATAAGAGCTGCTATAACAATTAATTTAACTCATTATATGTACTTGTAATTAATTATTTCAAAACCTATGTGCGTTATACTCATTGAAAATTAGTTATATTGTGTATTTTGTAATGTTATGCATTTGTTATTGTGTATTTTTCCTACCCTGTAATTGGAACATGTTCTGTTGTAGTGTATAATAAATAAATAAATAAATAAATAAATAAATAAAAAAATATACATAAATACATATATACAAGTTACAAACAAAGCATAACTCTAGCCAGCAGGCTTTACAAATGTGAATACTCGTGCCTATTTCCATGGGCACGACAAGCTAGACTTATCTGTTCTACCATATATGAGATGGGCCAGATGCTCTTTGAATCTAATTTGAATTGATTGTCTAATTTGTCCAACATGCTTTTGATTACATTCCTTAAAGCTAATTTTGTAAATCCTCGACCTGTCATTTGTTTCAATTTTGTCTTTTGGATTGCTTAAAATTGATTGTAGTTTATTTTCCGATGAATGACCCACGGTCATACCTATATCTTTAAAAATCTTACCTCGAATGGAATCAATACAAATTTCGGATTTTGAATGGTCGAGGAATTTCAAAGTGTCTTTTTGAATGTTCATTTCCTAATTATTTTATTAATTAAACTAACAGAATATCCATTACTCGCATCTATATCCTTAATCAATGCCTTTTCTCTTTCAAACCTCTCCTTATTGAGGGGGAAGCTTAGACGATGGACTAGAAAATTTAAACTCACTATTTTGTGTTGAGCACAATGGTGAGAGTCCTTAGGGATATATCTTAGAGTACTGGTACCTTTTCTGTATATATCAAATTCTAACTTATTTTCACTATTTCTAATAATTATGAATACATCTAAAAATCGTAGTTGTCCAGAGATTTCATGAATTTAACTGACACGAGAAACGACTGTTTAGTTTAGAAACGAAATATTAGTGACTTTTGTATCAAACACTGCAAAAATATCATCCACATAACTAAGATCCTGGGGAAATACTCTAATTCTTCATTTGCTTCTATCTCGATTCTGTTTATGAAGAGACTGGCAATGAATGGTGATCAAAAGTTACCCATTGCTGTTCCTTCATTTTGTTCGAGAAATTATCGTTGAACCGAAAGCAATTTCCTTTCATGCAAAGTTTAGTTAGTTGAAGATATTCATTTACTACATCATAACTGAGATTGTTTAATTCAAGTAGATCCTTAAGGCAGTCCAAGATCTGTGGTATCGGAATACTTCGAAACAATTAACAAACATCAAAGGGATCAAAATTTCACCTTCTTGCAACTGAATAGTTTTCACTTTATTAATGAAATCGTTAGAATTAATGTCAGAGAAACTAGGTGGTGCAGTAAGTAAATTTTCAAACTCCTTTGTTAACTATTTTGATAGGTGGTAAGTCGGCGAACCAATTGCTGAAACAATAGGGCACACCAGCTTTCCTGGTTTTATAACTTAGGCAAGCATTACAATCTGGGTTAGATAAATGTAACCTTCTATTTAAAACTGGAGTAATAAGCTTGTTGCAGGATATTTCTCACATTCAGCAATTATTTTTGGTAATGGATGTCTTGAAAGTTTTTTATAAGGAGCATTACTGATCAGATTGTCTACCCTTTCATAATAGTCCTCTTTATCTAAAATAACAGTTTTACTCCTCTCCAGATGATTCCAACTTGGTTGGCGAAACACGCGTTGAGTGCAGTGTATAGTGTTTTGGTGTTTCGTAGAAAACTACATCAGTGTTATTTGTTTCTCACAATAATTTTTAACAAGTTTGTCCATATACATACTTCTATCAAAACAACTGTCACAATATTATGTTTAAATAAATGGTCCTGTCCTGTCGAGGAAAAGCAAAAACAAATAATAACCACACTACATAAATTAGACAACCCCCAAATCAAAGCCGAAGCTGAACAGATAGGGGTTACACAGCTGAAAGAAACGCGGACACGCACAACCAAGCCCTTCGACTTTGTCAGAATCGAAACTGGGATTTGAACACGGTAGTAAACTAGCTAGGTTCATCACTTAACGCTCTGGTCCACTGTGCTACTGAGCTCGGTGTAAAACAAGTTTTTTTATAATCTTATACGCATCGTGGCATATAAGCCGGAAAGTAGTTGTTTTTTGTAAAGGTGGAAACATAATTACTAGTATGTTCTATTCAGAAATTTTATCAAGGAAGAAATTTAGATTTCGCAATTTTGTTTATTACTGTTGTACCAGGATTTCCTAATGAAAATTTAATTATCCTATTCACAGGATGCATTAATAATTATTATTAATAAATAATATAAAATATATTTCTAGTTTAAAACCCTTTTTAAGGAATCAGGAAGGTATAAATTTTGTAGTGTTTGCTACAAAAGTCACTGATATTGACAACTTTGTTTCTAAATTAACCAGTCGATTTGCGTTAGATAAATTCCAATACGAAATTGAAAACTGTTGACAAATATCATTTTTAGATGTTTCAATAATTATAAATAGCGAAAATAAGTCAGAATTTGACATATACAGGAAAGATACCAGTACCTTATGATATGTCCCTATGGCTCCACCATTGTGTTCAACACAAAATGACAAGTTTTGATTTTCTAGTTCATCTCCTATTAAAATCCGTCTTTAATAAGGAGAGGTTTGAAAACGAAAATGCATTGATTAAGGATATAGCTGTGAGTAGTTGATATTCTGTAAATTTAGTTAAAAAAAGTAATTAGGAAACGAAAATTTCACGACACTTCAAAATTTCTTGACCTTTCAAAATGAAAGGAAAAAATCCGAAAATTTGTATCGATTTCATATGATCCTCGATTCACCTGTGTTATTGGTAAAATTCTTAAAGATATAGGAATGACAATAGTTCATTCTTCGAGAAATTAACTACAATTTTTAAGCAATCCAAAAGACAAAATTGAAACAAAATGAAAAGTCGTAGATTTACGAAATTAGCTGCAAGGATTGTATCAAAAGTTTGTTGGACAAACTAGACGATGAATTCAAACTAGATTCAAGGAGCATATGACTCATATCAAATATGACAAGTACAGACAAGTTTGGTGTTGCCCAACTGGTGTCCACTTCACTTGTGGATTATATAATTTTAAAGTAATCTTTTAACCTTTTCAACAAATTTAAATATTTATTTCTCTTACAGATTTGTTTGCAATTATCAAAAATTATTTGCTACAACAATTTACTATGACATAAATTCCCCTTTTAGCATTTATTGCGAGACTTTTTTATCAAAAGGACTCTCCCAATCATTTATCATAGCTTCTCGCATGGATAACCCTGTAGAAATTATCAAATATTTTACTTTAAACAGTTCTTTCATTCAAAATATACAGCGCCAATTTTATGTAGGGCTATTCCGTGTTTCCTGTTGGATGCATTTAAACGGAGTGGTCAGTCGATTACGAAATCGAAAGGAAATCAAAAACGAATTCAGTTTCATTTCTATTCACACATTCAGTTTGCTTTTCCGTTTATAGAGGCATTTCCTAAAATGGGGTTCTTATTTTAAATACGCCATCGTTTAACAAAAATGATAGGGCATGTGAACATGATATACATACGAAACAGTCCCAATTTATTCCTTGGGAAAGTTTTAACAGGAAGTTTATTAATATTTTTAGTTACCATTCATACCGATTATTCTTAGGATTTGTTTTATGACCTGAGTATATAGGTTTATGACCAATATATCCGTAAGACACTTACGTTTTTAACAGACAATTCGATATATTTCTAGAAAAAATTATAAATTATTATATAAGCATCATTTCAAGCATGTGATAATAATAAAATATCTATTGTTTCTTATATTTCATACTGTCGTTCTTATCTGATTGCGTCAGTTAATAGTTTTAGATGGATAATAAATTAAACACGACACTTCAAATACATTTTATCACAGAAACTATTAAAATTTTCACTTCACCTAGAAGTAAGATGACATTGGATTAAATAATAGTATTCTCAGTATTAGAAGCAAAAGAATATATTATTATTAAAAAAATTAAAACTTACATTTAAAAAACAATTCCTTCCTGTTACAATACAAAGACGCCTATGCCACTATATAACGTTTTTCATTATTTCAGAGCTTCTTAGGATGCTGGAAAATACGAATTATTTTGAATACATAACTCAAAATATGAAAATTTTTCTATTTATTTTGACATTTTAAATTGATAGATTGATTGTAACTTTGTTAACCACAATGACATTTACGACATCTAACCTAAACTATATAAACCCATTCATCTGGTAACCGAAGAAATTCGACTGAATTATCGAGTTGATTTTTCTCTTCGCAAGTAAGTACAAACAACTACTTTCTCGATTACATGCCACGGTGAATATTGGACGACAACTGTCACAATATTGTTATTTTTAATCAAAAAAATATATTGCTAGGCATTATTATAATTATTTCTATACTTTTTTTTCAATGCTTAATAAATGCTTATATTAAATTATAATATGCGTACTTGATGAAGTCAGATAAGTAAAATAAGATCCCTGGTTGTGTCAACCTAACAAATATACATGTGTGAATCGTACATGGTAATGGCATATAAATCTAAATTCACTCATGTATATAGATTTGCTACAAGTTCCTGTGGTAATAGGAGACCCACTTGTTAAACGATATGTGCTCATAACACATAATATATATGATCAGTTTGATTGTGTCTAACAGAATACACAAAGACTTAACATAATTTTCTACGTTTTTAAAATTAGGTATATATAATTTTACAAACGAATTAGTTTAAAAGTGTAAAACACATCCTTGATTTTCATATGGAGCATTTTAAATTTCTTCTCATAAGTTCCATTAACGACTTAATATTTTTAGCAAGACTCTGCACGTTTTTAAAGGAACCTATATATTATATTGGTGTATTCCATACCCGATTACTATTTGAAAATGTTAACTTACAAAAGTCAAACAAGTATTGTTTAAAAATTGTCAAACTATTTAAGAACATTGTTGGTTTATGACGTTTTTACTTTGAATGAAATGAATGAAATAATGGTAACGGTAATGGTAATAGTAATTGTAATGGTAATGGTAAGTAATGGTAATAGTAATAGTAATGGTAATAGTAATGGAAAAAGTAATGGTAATAGTAATGGCAGTAGTAGTAGTGGGGGAGACTGACGTCTGACAAGTAGGCTAGAAACGGGCCCTTTTTACCCACCCCCAGCAGTCCCCTCAGCCATGTACTTCTCTTGCTCCCCCGTGGATTCTTTCCGATCTTCTATTGAAGGTCAAGATGTCACCCAGTGCGAGGGAGCTAATCTCCTCCCTTAGAAGCGCCTCAATACTGAAGATGATATGCCCCGAGTAACATATTTTTTCATCGCTCCCACATCCTGGACATGTATGGTCTTCCTCAATACCTATCAATGAGTTGTCTCCTAAACCTGCAATAGCCTGTGAGAACTTCGATTAAAAGATTCAGAGTCTTAAACTGCGTCTGAGTAACCAGGCCGATCTCCACTTATTCGGCCCCATCACAAAATCTCGAGTATATATTCTTGATGAAAGATTATAAATCATGTCCATTATATCAAGCGAATAAAATATATTTTCCAATTACTTAAATAAAGCTGATGTAAACATTTGGCCTCATAAAATGGGGGGGGGATAAATTTAACAATTTGACGTTTGAAAGGTATAATTTAGTTACAAAAATGTCAATATCAGCAACAAAAAATTATTAAAATATATGACATGTATTATTATTGACAGTATCGAATGACACTGATAATTAATTATTAATAGCTATTAATGTAACGAGATTATTATGTGATTTATAATAATCGAGAACGTCGCCTGGCAACGTCCGAGATGGTTTAAATCACATAATAATCGAGTTATATTCAAAGCTTTATCGTATCATTGACAACGATGACGTGAAAAAATCAACAACTTTGGTTGTCATTTTAGCGTGCCATAAAAATTAAGATAGTCTTAATTACGACAAACTTTGGCGAAATCATGGAAGACATTGATATTCCTGAAAATATACTTGCTGCTGCTAACACTGTAAGATTAGATTTTCTTCCGGATAAATCAAAATTTCATTACGAAAAAGAATATCTTCAATTTTGTGAGTGGTGAGATAGAGAACAGGTTCAAGATGCTGGAGAAATGGTAATACTTGCTTATTTTGTGAAACTCTCAAATCAATACTCCCTGTTATCTTTGTGGCCTAAATATTCTATGTTACAAGCTTGTTTGGAGTTGAAGGAAAGAGTGGAAATCGACAAGTATGGAGCTTTGATACGATTCATTAAAAAAAATGTGGGATATAGAGCTAAAAAATCGAAAGTATTCACGAAAGAGCAGGTTAGTGAATTTGTTTGTACTGCCCCAGACGAGATATTTTTAATGATGAGAGTAGCTTTTTTAATTGGAATTGGCGGAGCTTGTAGAACCAATGAACTAATGAAAATCTCCATGGAAAATGTCGAAATTCTAGAGAGCAAGCTAGTAATCACAATTCCTGACTCAAAAACCCACAAGAAAAGGTTTTTTGCGGTGATATCTGACGGAGACGTTAATCCTGTGGCTTTATTTAAAAAATATATAGCATTACGTTCAGCTCATACTCCGCATAAAAGATTGTTCGTATTATATAGAAACGGAAAATGCACCGTTCAGCCTTGTGGTATCCATTTATTTTCTAAAATACCTGAGAAAATTGCTATGAAAATTGAAAATTGAAAATTGAAAATCCAACTATGTATACTGGTCATTGTATTAGAAGATCTTCAGCAACTTTTCTTGTTAATGCTGGTGGAGACATATTAGATTTACAAGTACTTGGCGGTTGGGAATCGAGCAATATTGCAAGAGGGTATTTAGAAGATAACTTGATTAAGAAGGTTTCCATTGCGCAAAAAATTCAAGTTGGAGACGTTTCTGTAAACACTGTATTATGTACTAAAGAGACCATCGAACTGAAAAAGAATGTTGATAGGCAAGATTCAGTGGACATGCCCATTATTTTGGACAATAATGGTGTATTAGATGTATTTATCAAATCGAAAACTGTGAAAATATTCACGTCAATGTTCATAAATAATAGCTATAAAATAAAATTCGTATCTAGGGTATTATGATATGGGAACTAATGTATTATATATTGTAACTAACGCATTATGTGCTACTAAGTTATTATGAAGTTGTAATGTTATGATATTAATAATTATCAATAAAAATTTAACTTAAAGGAACTTTAATTTTCAATGATACGATGAAATATTTTAATGAAAAATATCAAGGTCGCTATTAAAATGTAATTGAGGTAAGTGAAGAATTAAATAGAAGGTTTTTTTAGATCAGGATGATATATATATATACTGGTATAAGAAAGTTATGTACTGGCCAGATCAGATACTTTTTTAATAATTTTGTTTATTATAAATGCTAGAAATTTAGGATCAACGTAGTTGATTTTTTTAATTTACCTACTTTGTTTCAAGCACCGCCAACTTACGTAAATCTTCATTAAATGTTCAGAATCAAAACTGTTATAAAAAGTTTGTAAATAACTTTTAAACTTAATTCAATTTAACAGTATTAAAAAGTTGTAGAAAATGTTCAAGCTTGCTACGGTTTTCTATTCTGTGTTTAACTGATTATAAACTCTGGAAACTAATTATGCACTCTTAAACAACACTGCAGGTTAATTTGTCTCTTCGGGAAATATTGATTTATATGCCAATTGTTCGTAAAAGTTAACGTTACATAAAGTTAAAATCGTAATTAATGATATGCCTCAAGAAAGTATGGTACAGACATTTTTAAAGTTTAATAACTCTGGAAGTTAATCCTCATCACAGTTCCTATAATTGTAAGTCTCTCGTTACTCATAAATTCACAAAAAAATAATAATTCCATTAACATGCAACACAGTTTCTAAACATACTATTTGAAATGTTAGTAATTAGTGGTGAACTGCTTTTTTCTTTTTTTGTCCTATATTGACAAAAGCTTTCGATGTAAAAAATGCAAGGAAAAAGAGGCCAAATGCATAAAATTTCTAATCTATTTTAAATCTCATCCTATATTACAAAAATTATGAATAATTAATTATCAGTTCCGTTACAAATTTAATTTTTATTATCATAAACAAAAAAATATAAAGAAATCAAACGTAAAAGAACACAATATGTGCATTTCTTCGGTTACAGATACAGCAATTTTATATTTCTTATACCTTACAGTAATAGTTGTTTCGTTCACCTGTACCACATCTTGTCGTAGAGCGTATTCTGAGGAAATGCTGAATTTTTATTACACATTAAAACCTTTTCCGTGTCTTGTGATGTTTCTCTGACAAACAAATGTGTCGTTATGATGTTGGATATTGCTTTTGAATGACATTATTTTTATATTATTTGAAATGTTTGTAAGCATGAATAGAAAATAAACCAAGAAACTATTTTTAATGTGCACTTGTACATACCATTCCTGGTTTTCCATAAATATGTTCAATCCAATCTACAGAGTGGGTCAAAAGTCTGAAATATTCCGATAATCGTAAAGAATACAAGTTTTTGTCAAAAATTGCTAAAATGCTTCGAAACACAGTTGTTGGTGATATAAACAAACCCCGCGTCTTTCTTGAGAAACTAATGAAAGTCCTGTCCACATTTTCCTTGAATGACAATTACACAGCAATTCGTATTTTGCACAGATTTTATTCGGCATATTGTGTGCAAAGTGGTCATTATTGTTGCTATAATACTCCTAGTATCATAGGATTGCTGAAAAAAAGTGCAAATGCAATGCATATTTCTTCTGGATCGGAGAGATTTATATTATCAGCGGTCAAATTATTAGGTATACCAGCATAAGCGTTTTTTTTATTAATAAATTTCCAGAAATTAGAGGGATCTTGTATATTATTTTCTAAGTTAGCTAGATATTCTTTAAATGACTTTTCGGACTCGGTTTGAATTTACACCAAAATTGGTTAAATTCATTATAGAAAGTAATATTAGAATTTCTATACATTTACCAGAGTGAGTGCTTTCTCTTAATGCCTTTAATTATAGTATATAGGGTGTCCCAACCAAAAGTAGGCACCCTGAATAACTTTTGGAGATAACAATTTTTTGAAAAATTGGTGAAACACGTCGACCTTGTTTCCAAGGGGGACATATTTTAATGTAATACTTGTATACCTATCATAATCCCTCTATCCTACACGACCACCCCTCAAAAAATTCAAATGGAAAAGGGGGTCGAAGTGATACATCCTTTGAAAGGTCTTTGAATTCCCTACATAACTGTGTATTTTTTTTACCTTTTCTCGATTCGTTCTTAAGGGAAATTATTTTATTTTTGATGATTACACAATGGAACAATCGAAAATCGTTTAAAAATCTAAATTCAATAGGAAATATACAAAAAACACGTTTTAATTAAACAATTAATATTTTTGTGGGTCTCAGTACAAATACATTGTAGTTCTACTCAACTGAGTTTTTAACTACTAAGATGATACAATACTTGGTGTATATGGTTCTGTGGGTGTTTTCTTAATTTTTTTTTTTTTGTCTCGTTTAGATTTTATCATGTTTAATAATAAAAGACTCATAAGTATTTGATAGTCCTTGAACAATAATTTGTTCACAACCAATTTTAATTCGAGATACATTTCACCAGAGTGAGTTCTCAAAATGGTCTATACCCTTCAGGAGAGAATAGAAATTGTCAGCATTTATTTTAAAAACGATAATTGTACTAAAGCTACGGAGCGCATATCAATAGAAATCACCCAGATAGAAGGGTTGGTTCTCAGTATGTTTTACAATTATTGACAAAATTTATGGAAACAGGTTCTGTAGGAAACAAAAAGCATGAACCTCAGCGACCGATTAGAAATGAAATAGTCGAAGTGACAGTTCTGGGTCATTTGCAGATGGATAATACTCAATCGATCAGGAAAGTAGTTGAGGCTTCCGGTGTATCACGAAGCAGTGTTCATCGAATTGTAAAGGCCCACAAATTTCATCCATATAAATATAAATTGGTACACGAATTAAACGAAGATGATCCCGATCGTCGGCTTGAATTCTGTGAGATTTTTAGTGAACAATTAATGAAACGGTAATGCCAATCTACTGTACAATACGTGTTTTTCTGATGAATTGACATTTTAGTTAAATGGGGAGGTAAACAGGCACAATTGTAGGTATTGAACTGAAATCAATCCCCATTTGTTCATGGAAACTCATACACAAAGGCCTCAGCAGTTAAATGTTTGGGCTGGCATCTTAGGGGATCACATTGTCGGGCCGTTTTTTATTCCTGACAATTCAAATGGCGAAAGGCACCTCGATCTCTTAGAAAATAACATCGACCCAATGATTACCCAAATCCTCGATGAAGGCGGTAATCTTTTAGAGGGCGAACTGTTTTTTCAACAGGATAGGGTACCCCCACATTTTGCTATAGCAGTCCGTCAATTTTTGGAAAATCGGTTTCCTGACCGATGGATTGGAAGCAGAGGTCCTGTGGAATGGCCCGCTAGGTCACCCGATTGAACTCCCTTGGATTTCTTTCTGTGGGGACATTTGAAATCGAAGGTATTTGCAACAAACCCTCATCTCTGGAAGAGTTACGTGAAAGAATTGTTCGAGAATGCCGTTTATTGACTCCAGATGTGTTCAGAAATGTTCGTACAGAATTTCAAGACAGATTATACTACTATATGGAAGTCGGTGGGGGTCATTTTGAACAATACATACGATAATTTAAACTGCTTCTTTTATTTTTGTTTCCCGAACCTAAAATAATGAAACAATTATTTCTCAGTAACGAATCGATAAAAGTTTAAAAATACGCAGTTATGTGGAGAATTGAAAGACCTTTCCAAAGATGTATCACTCGACCCACTTTGTCATTTGAATTTTTTGAGGGGGTGGCCGTGTAGGGTAGAGGGATGATGATAGGTATACAAGTATTACATTAAAATATGTCCCCCTTGGAAACAAGGTCGTCATGTTTCAGCAATTTTTCAAAAAAATTTTATTTCCAAAATTATTTAGGGTGCCTAATTTTGGTTGGGACATCCTGTATATAACTGAATCAGGATGGATGGCTGCGACTTGGTGCAATTAATTTCGGCATGTGGGTGTTAAAAATTAAGTCCAATTGATTGCAAAACAATTGTGTAACCAATACCAACATCTACACAGTTGTCTAGAAAGCTCCAGTCAGTTTCAAGGAAACATTGATAAAATAGAGGAAAATTGGCTTTCTTAAAATTATACTTATGTAAGGATTTTTTAGGTTTTCTTTACGACCTAAGTTTTCGTTTAAAATTTCACAGCATATAATAATAGACGGTTGGCATACGTCTTCACTAATATGACATCAACAGCTTTTACTAATAACCAGACTTTACTCCCAACGAAAAATAGTAAGGAATATTAAAATCACTGAACATAAGTAAATCGAGTCAAATAAATAATTAAGAGAACAGAAGGAATCAAATATTAAATTATGAACATCGGTAGAGCTATTTGAAGGAATATAAATGACAAATATGTAGAGATGATTAAAGTGTATTGATATTTTAACACCAACGATATCTACAGATGGTATATTATTAATGTTATACTAAGAATTTTGAGTATTCAACAAGCTTTGTCTCCGATATAAACAAGTACAACAAATCACAGAATACACTATAGAAGTAATAGTGCGACGTGCATTATCCAGTATAAGTGCTCAAAATAATAATGTACTAGTGGAAGCTGGTGAAATTTGACTATGGTATATCTTTTAATTGGAGCATGGGACTCAAGCGATACTTTATGGCATAACTATAAAAACTAAATAAAGAAGTTTTTCAGTCAAAAATTGCGACTGAAATTTGCGAAAGAAAATAAAACAACAATGTCTGCCGACCTTGGTCATTTTGTAAACAATTTGTAAAATATTTAGAGATTTAAAATATAGTGAGATTTCTAATTTCATCAAAAAATATTGCTTTTTATTATATATTTGAAATTTTATTTTAAATCCCTTTTTCATTGTGCAAATTTCAAATAGATGTAACTCAATATTTTTTGACAAAATTTGAAACCTCTCGATATATCTTCTACCTAATTCTGAAAAACAGTGTTTAAATTGTCTAAAAAATAATCTGGTGAGCCACACAATTTTGGCAACTCTTTTTGACAAATTTTAACAGGAACACAGGAACCTGAGTTGCAAAACAATGTGTAAAATTCGTGAAATTTATTTGCGCGGTTTGTCACTGCTTGCGCTGTCTGCCCAAATGAACTATTTAGAATTCGCACCATTAACCTCGGTAGATGTGGAACGTTCATTTCCGTGTACAAACTTATATACAGACCAAATCGCTCAAATTTAACAGCCATGAATGCAGAACGAATTTTTATTTGTGACCATGAATGCCAATACGATGGGCAGACTTCAGTCATTCTGAATAACATATTGTATCAAACGGTATGCGTTTCGTGACGCATTTCATAATTTTGCTTCTATTTGTTTACGTATATCCTTCTGTCAACAATGAGGTAGTAGTAGCTATCGGTCCTGGACTCTGGTGGTCCAGTCTCCTCTCCCTAAATATTAGTTAACTTGCAAGTAACGGTAAGCAAACTAGAAAGTTAACCAGCGATTTTAAAACCAGCCGTAATTGTACGTATTTTCAAGTTAACTTATTGAAAACTGAATTTAACTCTCGCGGCGACAGTAATAATAACTCTTTCTGGCGTTTGTTATTGGCTTCTGATATATGCAATTCAAAAAATGCTTCATCTTTTTATAATATGACACGTTAAAATGTACTTGTGTTTGAAATAAATACACTGTCAAACTTGCAACTTGCGACCACAGTATCAGCATCAGTTTCATTGGCTGCATGTGTTTTAGCACGAACATAGTCAGATGACTTCAGAAGACTAAGAATTAAAACATTGTTAATATTTTTTACCGTACTGTTTCAAAAACAATAATAAAATTAGATTTTCAAAGAAATATCGGACAAATGAATACAAACTATTGTAGGAAATGCCCGTTGAATCTACATACATAATATAATAATATCCATTATAATCGTCAACAATAGATATAGATATGTAATGTACCAATATCGGTAACGTGTATCATTTACAGCCACAATTTAATTTTAGTTTGGTGGCCACCATTGTAGATTAAAGCAAATATTGAATACAATTTTACATGAATCGGTTAACCGAGAGAAATCAATGATTGCGTCATGATACAAATTACGTTGAAAGGGGTATCTTAAAGTTTTTGGAAATGCGCAGATTAACGCGGTGTTAATTGATAAGTGCTGTGTAAATGGAAGCCTCGTTTATTACATAACACATGCGGGAGTACGGTTTAAGCTCTTTTGCTAAAAACGATCTTAGGAGATAAAGCTGAAAGTAAAGGATTTGATTTACATATAAAAGGGTTGGTTTACCGTTTTGATTTTATCTTTGTTAAAGTATGTGACACATATGTTTGAATTTCTACTTTATCATTCAATGCATGAATATTTTCTACAGAAGTACATAGGCACTACATTACGATTCCCTTTTCAGGCATACTGTTACCATTTTATGTGTAAGTATAAATGCCCTATTGTTTAATTTTTCTCTCAAAGAAGAAATTATGAACTTCTCATGCACAGAAATTCAGATCTCTACGACTGATAAAAGGTTCTGTAAACATATTTATTAAATAGATAAATATATAGATGGATAGATAGATAAATAGATACATAGATAGATTTTATTAACCATTAATATGTTTTTGATCTTAGAAAATTTGATCATATCTCTTATAAAATTAATCAGATACAATGGTTAAATATAGACAATTTATTTAAGTATTTTATTTTGGTTTTTATTCACAATTTATACACAACTTCAACACCCCTCTATCTTAAAGAAAAACTGATTCTGAGAAGTACTATTCATAATATTAATGTTCGTGGCAGAGACACATTAACAATGCCTCTGCATAGCACTTCCATGTTTCAGAGATCTACAACGCAATTTATTTATACAATAAACTAAACCTATATCGAGATTAAAAAGTGCCAAGGATTCTGCGGGTATCCAATGTACAATTATGTAGCTTGGCAGTTTGTCCAGTGTTATCCCCAGTTCAGTTACCTTAGCAACATGAAAGCGCGCGGTTAGATCGGTGTGGTGTTTTGTTTGGTTTTCGAATAAAACGCTCTTAGCAATGGCACAGTTATTACCATTTGTGCATAAACAACAAGAAATAATTGAAAACTTCTACAACTTAACAACCAGATGGTTCACATATTCTGCGTACTCCATGCAATCGACACACGTTACGTATTTGATGCACGCCGTGATTGTGAAAGACATTTTGAATTTGGCTATCCATTGACAAAATATTGCCGGTGCAGTTACAAAAGAGGAATTTTTTCATGATTTGTGTGTCATCTAATTTTTCTTTGCACTGTGTAAAATATATCTACCAAGTGTGTATGAAACTGATTTCAGTAGTATTGTAGGGGACATACGAAATAAATGTTTGTGGGTGACAGTGGATAAATGAACTAACTTTCTGTGTTATTAGTAAGGCTGGGAATTTTCAGATTTTAAGTATTCGAATATTCCGTTCAAAAAAATTCGAATATTCGATTTATTCGAATAATTCGAATATTCGAATATTCGAATACTCGAATAAGCCGAATTATTCGAATAGGTAACCGAATAATCCGGATTCTCGAATATTCATTATTAAAGTGATTCGATTATTCAAATAGGTATAGGTTATGAATATTTTGGTATGTACCTAATATTATGTATTAAAGTTTTTGCGGTTTTAGATATTTTAAAGTGAATACTCGCTTTCAACAACAAATATATAAAAATAAAACTTGCGGGAATTGGTCACACAGAAAATGTTTTATTGATTATTCAAACTATTATTATACAACAAACAAACTACTACTACTACTACTACAACAATATACAGGGTGTCCCGAAAATAGTTGCAAATGCTTTATCAGCGGCTTCTACGACCAAAAATAGAAAATAGTTTCTATAAATATGGGTCGAAAAATGCTTCCTAAGGAAGCTACAGCCCCCTAAAGGTGGACTTCTGAGTAGGTTTTTATTTTATTGAATATCTCTAAAACCATTCAAGATAAAATAATGAAAATTTTAGCTATCATTATTCTTTTCATGTGTAAGTAGTTTTTCCAAACTTTGATAATAAAATATGCACTGTTTTCTAAGTAAAAAAAGGTACTCTTGTTAAACATCGACAGGATGCACCGTCTGTAAGCAAAATCGATTAAAAAAATTTAACCCCAAATGCATTGGGAACCAAAAATAATTTTTGATTAATAGCTGTGATTTAATTTGATGTCAGTGCTGTCCACAAAGTTGATAAATTTATACGAACACATGTGATTTTTGAGCTTGATCCACAAGATCTTAAGTTCTTATATCGTGACTAATATGGTCTATTTACATATCGTTTGATTTTAGAATAGATACCTCTTACCTATTCCTACTATCTACCTACTTTGGTTGGATGCATACATCATACCTATTTGTACATGATTTAATAATATATTTTAATATTCAAATTTACTCAAATATAATCGAATATTCGAATACTCGAATATACTCGGTATTCGAATATTCCAATATTTCGCCTATTCGAATAATTTCCCATTAGAATAATTCGTATTCGAATACTGCCGAATATTCGAATACTCGAATTTTCTTCGTACTTTCGATTCAGTTATTAGGTTGTTAATGTTATATGCGAAGAATTTTGAGTGTTCAAAAAGCTTTATCTCTCCCATTTCATATATTATTAACAAATCGTTTCAAATCGGTGTATGTCCTTCTGCATTTAAGATAGCCGTAATCAAGTCGATATATAAAAAAGGGGATAAATTAGATGTGGCTAACTACAGACTATGATATCAAACCTGGCTAAAATATTCGAAAAAATTCTTAAGCATAGAATCAAAAATTATTTAACAAAGTACAGCATCTTAGCGGAACAACAATTTGGGTTCAGAACACATCAATCGACAAATGACGTAATTTCCAAGCTAGTTTCCAAATTAAATAGTGCAATAGATCAAAAAAAGTCCAGCATTATGTGTATTTGTAGACTTAACAAAAGTCTTTGATACTGTCAGCCATATCCAGTTGCTTGGTGTACTAGAGAAGATTGGGTTTATGAAAACTCCAAAAAGTTACTTGACCAATAGGAAACAGCGCACCAATATTGCAGAGTCATTTAGTGACATCAATATAGCACAATACGGAGTTCTACAAGGTACTGTACTTGGCCTCTTATTATTCAATATTTACCTAAACGACATATTTAAAGTATAAACAAAGGAACGGTCTTAAGTTTTGCTGACGACACGGCTATTTTTTATAGTGACAACGATTGGTCAACATTAAAAGAAGAGTAGAGAATGATTTACCTGTTATATTTGATTGGTTTAATGGGAGGTTACTTGCAATGAGTTACAGTAAAACTAGTTTTATACCATTTGCATCCTATAAAGCACACTTACCAAATTTTGTCAAAATTACCCTAAATATAAATAATATAAATATAGAATTGTCGTCTGTTGGAAATTTGAAGTATTTGGGAATATTTTTAGATAATAACTTAAAATGGGACGTACATAAATTATGTCACAAGAAAGTTGCGATATGTTTTGTACGAGTTTAAATGGCTATCTCAGATACTTCAGATAGAACAAATGAAAATCCTATATTACTCACTGAACGAATCACATTTAACCTACGGACTGGTAGCTTGGGGAGGCGCTATTAGTAATATAATCAATAACCTACAAATTGTACAAAAATTAATACCAAAAAGGGTATACAAATTGCCCTAGATTTACCCAACACATAATTTATTTCAGAAATAAAAATGTTTGATATACGCCAATTATTGTGCCAAACATTATTAGTACAGCAATACAAATATAAAAGTGAACTGGTTAATATACACCATAATTATAGTACCCGCTACAGAGTTAATGCTACAATTGTACTTAATGTACACAAAATTAAGAGTCAACGCTGTTTTACTTACCTAGGACAAAACTCTTTGATTTACTTCCACTTGAATTGAAATTAATAAACTCTGAAAATTTATTTATAACCGGAAGTGCCAGATGCTTTTAATTATTTTAGTTGGATTGACCACACTTCCGTTAGTAGCTCCCTAAATTTTAAAAATTTTCTGGTGCGTACTTTTCCCTATATCGATCGATGCAGTTCCTGATGAGACACCCTGCCTGGTATAAGAAAGTTATGTACTGGTCACATCAGATATTTTTATTAAGGCAAATGTCTTGTCAAATATGAACGTATTACAAAAAGTATTAGGATTTTTACTTCAAGAGCATTACTCAACTGGTCCACTGTAAAAAATTGTTTCTCGTTTCTGATTCTGATTCTTCTTCAGCCACATACAGTTTTCGTCAAAGAGCCTAATACACGCTCTGAAATGTTCTAATTTAAATAAATATAAATAAACTTCTGATGTGTCACTTATTTGTCGAAACGCATATACACTGGTTCGTTGTTATAGTTCTAACATAAAACAGTATTGGAGCGAACAATACACATTTCTTTTTCAGAATTCATCGAGAATAATACTGACATTTAATAAAATGTTTTATCGAGGAATTGTTTATTTTATAGATGTTTTAAACCATCCATAAACGTTGAATTCTTCCTGCTAATAAAACCAAACATTGATGGCACGTCGCTGTTAGTTTTATGCAAGGACTGTCTACCAAATGGAAATTTTGTGTAATCCAGATATTGTGGCTAGGTAGGGATCTTTAATAAACGTACGTCGTAGTTACCCGAGCTCTACAATATTACTATACATAGCAAGATTACGATATGAAAACTTGCGGAGGACAAGATTTGAACCGGTGACCTTTCGTCTTATAATCAATTCCGTAAGGAACTACTAGTTTTCAGCTGAATAAATAATCCTAGACGTTCTCAAGCTTATAAATAGGGCTGTCATAAATGTTCCGTGGGACAGTGGCGTACGCGAAATTAACTAATACGAGAAACAATAAACTGTTGCAATTTATAACAATGTATGTAAAACTTACCCTCTTAACTAGCTTGATGAACTAGCTTGCTTATCACAAACTGGAGAAGATGTGTAGCCATTTTACAGCATCAGGTATGTTTCTATAGTTGTCTCCATGAGTGATGTTCGCTTTGGTGAAAATATATTCTTATATTTTGAAAACGCACGTTCGACAACTACTGATGTAATACACGCATACGTAAAATAGTCTTTGAACGCACTTAACGGATATGGGGCTGCACCATCACATATTTGTCTTAATTTGGTAAAACCGGTGTCTTTATTTAACACACTTGCGAACTTTTCTTTAACGCGCTCATTTGTTGCGTCACCTATAGCGTGTAGCAGTAGATTTACTTCCTGCACTATTTGCAGTGACTCTGCTAACGACAACGATCTGTTTTCTATTTTTTTATGTTTTCATGTAATGGTTTATAGTTCTTCACAATATTTTTTTAAAGCTGTTTCAACGGAAATATCCTCGAATTTTGTCTGGCTTTCCTTAATAGCTGCAGCCTCATTTGAATTGAATTGTAGTATCACAGCTTTTATTTGTTGGAAATATTCAGCATAATAAAAAGCTGCCTGCAACCATGTTCCCCAACGTGTAAGAATCGGCTGTGGTGGTTTAGGAATGCCGGGACACTTGCTATGAAATGCACGGAGACGTTTAGGGGATTTAAGAAAGACTTTTTTGTACTTGCTAGTAATGCATCCACCTCTGGAAAACCTTTTCGAATAGTTTCTGCCACAAGATGTAAAGCATGCACTTTACACGAAACATGTATAAACGTACAACCTTGTTCTTGCAAAGAACGGCCTACCGAACGCATTGTCACGACGCCATCACTCACAAACATCAACACTTGACTTTTTGACAGTTCAAATTTTTCTAACGACTCCAGCACCACCCTGGTAATTGTTTCGCTAGTACACTGACTTAATCTTTTTCTAACTAGTAACAGTGGAACTATCGGTTTAAGAGGGTCCAGTACTCGTACTATAACATTTAAAATAGATTTTTTTACAATCTGTTGTCTCATCAACAGATAACCACAGCCGTGTATTTTTTAATTCACATTTCATCTTATTTACCATGTCTACGTGTACAGTTGGTAGATAGTTACATAACGTTGTGCGACTTGGTAACTTCACCTGGGCATTGTATTTAATCCAGAACTCTCGAAATGGTTGTTTATCAAGTATGTGCAGCGGAACGTCACAGGCAATCAGCATTAATAATAAATCAAACATAAACTGTGTTGTCGAAGGCACGCCATTTTTTTATTTTTATGCTATACACTATTTACGTGAAGTCCACAATCACGCGTATCCCAGCACATCAAATCTTTCTCGCACACTTTACAAATTATTTTAGCACCATCGTAGAATAAATCCGGGAATTCACCTATGAATTTATTCACATATTCAACATATGGCCGTTTTCTACCCTTGCGTACGTCTGCCATGCTTTGTTATTAAATTAATATCAACAGTACAGTACAACAAATAAAATAAAAACACAAAAACAATATGCAATACGCCCAAGTGACTTAACGTGTACACAACTCGAAAGCTAATAATAGACTGGACTGGAGAAAGAGTTTCGCGGTCAAAGTGAATGCCGGCGACAGTAAGTACATCTGTACTCTACGACCATGATACACAGAAACAGCTTTACTTATAATTGTTGGTTTAAATAAATTTAAAAACTTTCACATGATATTTGATCAAAACAGCATTATGGGAAAATCGACAAAACGCGTTATGTTTTAATCTAACATTTTAAAAAATCCCTGCATTTGATAACTAAAATATAGATTCTGTTCTGGTTACTGAGGCAACCACAATTTGATTTGTTTACTTTCTTCGCTGTGACAATTTAGTGAGGTAAGATTGTCATATCACATTATTTCTGTTAACGTTATACAGAGTGTTTGATGAAAACATTAGGTTCCTATAAAGATAATGCTACTGCTGCTAGTGTTTTATGCGCTAAACGTTTTCCTGCACATCGTCATCCTGATCCAAAAGTTATCGGGCGTGTTGGTGAATTAAATCCACGTGGGTTACCCAGACGTGGACCAATTGCATGGCTTCCACGATTACCCGATCTCAACCCACATGACTTATTTTCTGAAAACGTATTAATGAGCAGGTTTATGCTGATTTAGTTGTCACTCATGAAATACCATCGAAATAACTAGATAACACCGTTACGTCACAAATTTGTCTTTAATCTACAACGTACTCTGTTTAAGCGTTCTTTATTTACAAAATATTAAAACGATAGAGATAGCAAGAAAATCGACTATATGTGATTGTTAATATATATCAGACGTTGTTAAGGCTGATGGAACGCTTTTGATTAGCGTCGTTGCCATATGTTTAATGGTGTCCTGTTTTTACATGTTAACTGTCAAATTTGGATTTGTTTATTTTTGAGTTTGATTGTTACCGTTTCCTTATTTTATGAAAAACAAATCAGAACTAACGATTGTTAATTTTCAAGACAAGAGATATGTTTTAATGTGTAATAATATTGATTCTTAAAAATGCATAAATAATTCTTTTTGTAGAGCGCCATCAGACAGTTTTTTTTATTTTTAATGATGTTCATTAATTTAAATGTAATTGTTAATATCTACATGCAATCTGCATTTTGACAAATTATATAAAAACAGAAAATCAGTTCAAATTTAAAGGCTGACAAAATCGTTATATTATTCTGACTTTTTCACCTGTCAACGAGTAAAATTTGTTTATATTTGGACGTCATTTCAACAAGCATGTGACTAACGCAGTGCTGATTTGATTCATATGAATTATAACGAATTATAACAGCATTCTTTCCTGGTGTCGGTAATAGTTTCTTGCATTCAGGAACTGCGGGTTGAATAAATGAAAATATGTTGCAACGCGTTCATGTGTCACTTATTACATGGCTCCCTCGATCACCCGATCTTAACCTATGGGACTTATTTTTCTGGGAACGTATCAATAAATAGTGGTCTAGTTCACAAGTTAAGAACGGTGTTACTTAGTGATAAAGGTCGTAAAAATATGGGCCATAGCTCATTGGATTCGGAATGACGTTTAGAAAAATGTATAAAAATTATTTACCAGCACATAAGAAATTGCAAAAGTTATTAACAAATTAAGATAAAAGAAAGACATTTAGTTTTTCGCAAATAATTCAGAAACTATTAATAATTAAGAAATTTTAAAAAAAGATTCTTAAAGAGGACGAAATTTCCGATAAAAAAGTCCGGAACTATAACTCCATTATTAATAATTTTAATTTAATGGTGAAAATAGTGCTCCTCGCGGCGAGCGCGACGCTGCCGCAGACCTCAGAATCCGACCATAGCAACAAAAAAAATTTTTTTTTAGCTATAAAATATTAATTAAAAAATTTCAAAAAATTATCAGATCATCTATACATCCCAAGGAACAATATCCACTTAAAAAAAAATTTTTCATCCATTTTTCATAAAATGCGCTTATTGTTAATTAACAAATTTTTTTTGAGTTCACATTTCTGTTTATAATCAGATAATTGTTAAACTAAAGACGTGAAAATTATAACCGATGCTGGATACATTGTGACAAGTATACTTTATGAAATAATCACATCACGATATTTTTAATTGCTGTAGTTCATTAGTTATTAATCTTTTACATTAACAAAAAACTAATAAACGATAGAAAAAAGGGCGAAATTATTTTTTTTATCAATATTTGTTATTATCACTGTTTTTTGTATTAGATTTTACAATTTTTTAATTTTTGGTGGTATTTGTTTAAAAATTTTTATAAACAAATGGATTAGTTACATATTTTAGAATTTTTTTCTGTCAAATTGTTAGTGATTTAAAAAAAATTTTTTCTTAAAATAATTTTTTTTTGTTAATAATCGTTTTTTTAACTTTTTTGATTATTTAAATAATAGATTAACAAAAGATTTTTTTTCTAAATTTATCATTTGAAATTTTCTACAAAATAAAAAAAAATTTTTTTCGCTTATAATTTATTTGTTTATTTAATAAACAATTTGTAATAAACAATGGTCGAATGTATTAGTATTTTTTTTATAGAAAAAGAAATAGGTACTAAAAACAACCATATATTTAACCAATACAAAACAAGTTTTGATTTTTTATAGAATTTTCAATTTTGCTACTCTACAGAAATTAAAGTGCCTCCTTCTTTTGTTATTAACCACTATATCTTTTAAACTATTAGAGATACGATGAAAATGGATATTCAAGTCGTTTTTATAAAGGATTAATTAATCTTTGAAATGAGTTAACCACCTAGTTTGTAACTATTGTTAATCAGTTATTATACGCATTTGTTTATAAAAAATTAAGGTTTCTTTGTCATTTTCGAATCTTTTATGACTTATAGCGTATTAAATATTGCAGATACAGTAATAGACCTTCAAGACAATTTTGTAAAGAGATATGGATATGATCAAAAGCTTATTCGGTTGATATTTAATCACTGAACAAAATAGATTTGGTTTACACACATTCAAGTAGATCTGGTTTAATAAATGAAAAAATGTCGCAACGTGTTCTTTATACTAATCCAATGTGAAGGTTACGCATTTGAACCAATAGTAGTGTAGTTAATGATTTGACCACTATCTCGGTAACTGTCAATTAATTGGACATTTTGTTTTTCTACAATTTCGATTAACTTTTACTTGTTGAATTGATCCCCAAGAGGACTGGCATTACTCCTGAGACACTCTGTATATTAACATTTATTGTATGTGAAGTACAGATATGTAATTAATTTATTTTTCGAAATAGGGACGATCCCAAAAATAGATATTTAACTAGTTAATCAGAATGCTGAAACACATCTCCAAAATCCTCTATCTTTTACAAAAAAATGTCACAAAATCGTTAAGCAACAAAACTTTTCAAAGAAACAAAAAAATCGAGCGAATACCCATCACTTATGAATGGTATGAAACATGCATTTCCTTATATTACCCCTTCCGAAAATACATGCTTCTTTATACACTCCCCTCGGTAAATTTGTGTACAGCTAACAACAGACTGAAACAAGAGAATATATTTTATACAACCTGAATTTAACTTCTGATTCCCTCCAATCACTCTGCAAATAATCCAAGCAGAACGCTAAACCAATTAGACTTAACTTTATGCAAATTAAACATTGTTTCAGATCCCCCAGAAATATCAGTGGAAAGACCAGTGGTGCACTCCGCTGAAGGTTTCGAGGCTCAACTAGTCTGTATTGTTCACGGGAAAGTCAACCAGAAGTAAGTATCCAGTCATATTAATAACGAACTTTCGTGTTGTCATAACAAGCCTGAAGTACTCAAGTTGTTGCATGCTAAATGTACCTAACTATTAAGTAAACGCATTATGGTAATTTTTATTAATTAACCTGTAACTTTTGCAAATTGTTTTTTTTTTTCGTATTTTCCTGACCGCAACAACGTAATGCCTCGCAAGTGGTGTGTATATTACTAATAATCAGAGAAACGACGTTGATCATTCGATGCAGAAGTGTATAACGGTTCTATAAAACAAAATGTTGTTTATTACTAAAACCGGCCCGTTTTAAGAAATTGACTGGCGTCGATGAGTGGCATGGTGTAACTTACAAAAACTTATCTCTTATATTATGTACATTAACAGTTATTTATGGTTGTCAGCGTACATTTGCATCATTAATGAACCTCCAGTAGTATACTTTGCTGTTTGTGCAAGCAAATGTATTTAATTTTTTAACACGTTACATGTCTAAAATGAAAAATCTGTAGATTCTCTAGATAAATGAAACAAAATACACCATAGGTGAAATATTTTGTTGTTAATTATTCAATAATGAATGCTAAACATTTTTTAGGTTGCAAAATAAAATAGCTGGGTACAAAAAGAACAAATACTTTATTGATGTCTCCAAATTATTAATTTTATTTGACAATTTTAAAATTTCTGTTAATAAATTTAAGAATGTAAAAAACTTCTACTCGTATTAAATGGTGTAGACGTAAAACAGATTAAAGTTTAAAAAAAAGTTGAACAAATATACATATGTTTTTCGAATAAAAACAAAATATCGATATCTTGGTAAGAAGTAAGAATTAAATCTTGTACAAAGTTCATTTTACATGCTCCTTAATATTCTAACTAAAAACAAATTGGGCATTTTTTTATAACATCCATAAAACTCCTCAAAAAATGCATGAATGCAATGTGCAAACATAGAGAGTACTTTTTTTTATCGAGTATCTCTTTTAATTTGACAGTAATTCAGATTAATGTAAATAACAAATTTATATTTTATATTTTGCACAGATAAAGTTATTTACCTCTCAGGATCACGAGGAAAAGAAAAAAATGCCAGTGTTTCAGTGTACCTTTTATTTTTACAACTTTTGTAAAAACAAACGTGACGTGCTTTTTTTCATTACCGCTTCGATCACATCACATTAAAAACAAACAAAAAATTAATAAACTTTATAAATAAGCACAATAAAAGCACAGTAAAACTAATAAAAGTACCTATAACCTGAAACGTAATGACAGCACCTAAAGGCTTCCGATTACTGTGCCTAATGACAATCCCAGGTAACCTAATAACGCTGCAGCCCTGTTGAAATGCGTATTTCTCGGCGCATGACATACGTTCGCCGTCTAACTGCCATATTGAATTTTCCTACAGAGTGGTACAGGGGCGTGTTGCATATCAAATTAAAGTCATTATGTCACCAAGACTGCTTAAAAATTTCATGATGATTTCTCAAAACGTATGAAATTGTGGCCCAATCATTTTTTTCATATGCTAAAATAGTAGTATTGGAATATCGATATTCGAGTTAATGCTCAAAAAGTACCCAACCTGTCCAGAAATATCGCCCCTAAATTTCAATACAAAATGCCAAATGACTCAAAAAAATATCAGAGAGGGGGTAACTTTAGAATCCCACTGTATACCATTATAACGCATTGCAGGAACTTTTATTATTAATATAATTAATTAATATCTATTAAAAACGGAATAAATATTGTTACGTGTTTGCTATCCCCACAAACACCTATACTCGTAGATTCGTTTATTGAAAGTCCAGGTAACACTTATTTACTACTTTATTTACTAATTAACAATTAACAACAATAGATTAATCACTGTCCTAATTATAATCACAACTTGCACACTTATAAGTCTCTTTCGTATTTCTTCTTTACTCGTTCACGTTCGACTTCAGACTGAATCTCGGCCCACTGTGTGTCTTATTTATACATCCATTCACAGGGTCTAGGGCATTCCAGAATATTCCCGGCCGTTCGTGTACAATTCCAGTCTCATCTAACCAGTCTGCACAGTCCAGTGGCGTAACAACATTCTCCAGTATGCGTCACGTTCTATAACCTAACTTTTCAGTGTTGTATTATCGATTTAAAAAGACGTTTTCGTGTTTATTTTGTTTATGATTCACTCCAGAGTGTGATCATACTAATAAAAGTGAATATAAAATGTTTAAATTTCCAAAGGATACCAAATTAAAAGAAAAATGGAATCACCTTAAGTACAGTGCTGATATCGGCGAGTGATTTCAGAGCTGTGGTCAGGAACTTTAAATAAAATTCAAGTTTTTCTCATGTGAATTTGTTTACATTGTATAAATTTCGATATAACCATATAAAAACTAATTCATTTATGTTCTTTCATTAATCATGTAAAATCAGTACAAATAGAAAATATCAGTAAGGCGAAATTTTCTTAATTACCTTGTAGGATATTATACAAGTAATCCAAACATTATGAAAGTTATTTTATAAAAAGAAAAGAGGTTATGAACGATGTCAACAACTTGAGGTTAGCCACAAACTAACTGACATGTGCAATTTGATTTAGCTGTAAGTAGTTATGTACTCTTGAACATCCATGTTCTAAGAAGACTAGGCGACCTTCTTTAATTTGCTATTGCAGCGCATATCGTAACCCCTCGCTGTCTTTCTTTCCACAAAAAATTAAGTATCTCTTCAACTGTTATCATGAGCCCACAAACAGCAAAACGTTTGGAGAGAAAACAACTTGTACATTTTTATCCACCTTGTATATTTAGTTGATAATATTCTCACTCTGTTTTCATTAAAATGAATGAATTGAATAAGTCGTGTAACATAATTATAATTTTTTTTTTGTAGATTTTATCCGCCGCAGCGAGCGGTATTGTATTACAATGCTGGTATTGTAATACAATCACGTACACATTTTCGATGCTCGACATACTCCTACAAGCGTGTTCAGATTTACGTTGATACTGAACTGTACCGGGTGGGCAACTAAGAATGGACGCCCGCCATATCTCAGAAACTAATCATCGCACAAGTTTAGGGCAAAAATTGTCGTAAGTAAAGTGACCCTGAAAAATCGCTGGCAAATATCTTCTAGTTTCTAAAATGGCCGCTAGGGGGCATAACAGCCGTAACCAAACAGAAAATTAGGGTTTTCTCCGTATTTTGCCCAATTAAGTGGCATTAAAAATATATGCATCGTAATCCTGGGAGAATTTCGAATTTTACTAGTTTTACAATTTTTTTTTGTCTTCAAAAATAAAGATGTGGGGAGATGCCAAAATAATTTTTTTTTAATGTCGATTACTTCGATTAAACTTAACCGAATTTAACAAACTTAGTCTCGTTACAATGGGCTTTTCTTAGTCTATCGAGTGCGCTTTACGGTGTTTTCATTTGATTATTACCGTCGCCGCTAGAGCGCGTTATCTGACATGTCAACAAATATCATGCTTTTTCTTAAAAAATTTAAATGGAATGGTGTGTTTATTTTTACACAGTAAAATAGAGAATTAAGCGCTTCAGATGTCAGTGAAAACCGCAACTCGATAAATTTTTCTAACAGTAGATATTAGCAAACAAAGTTGAAACTATGAATTATTATCAGATCTTGGCGATGAAATTTGCAGAGTAGCTGTTGAAAACAAGTTAGCTGTGAAAATGACACAATGAAGAAACAACATAATATGTCAAAAATATTTAGTAGATTATATATTATGTAATATAAAAATTAGTAATTAATAAATTAAATTGATAAAGTAATCGCAAAAAAACACATTAAAATACTTTAAAAAAATTAGAATATAATTAGTGGCGCCCTAGATGTCGTCCATCATTTTCGATGCAAAAATTAATTTTTTGACGAGTGGATTGAACAGAAGTCTCTATTTCTGCCATCGAAATACTTTGAATGATATTGCTTATTCTCTCAATCATGTCGTTCTCTGTAGTGGGTCTGGTGGCAAAAATGAGATCTTTTATTCGCCCCCACAAATAAAAATCTAGGCAAGTCAGGTCTGGGGACCTGGCTGGCCAATGAAATAGACTTCCACGGCCTATCGACCTGTTAGGATATATTTGGTCTAAAAAAGTCTCGAACGTTCAGAGAAAATACGCCGAGCACCCATCATGTTGGAAAAACATATCACGACGAGTTGCTAGATCTACGTCTTCTAAAAGAAGCGGCAATTCGTTTCTTAAAAAATTTGATAACATTCTCCATTAAGAGTTTCATTGAAAATAAAAGGCCGAATTATTTGTCCACCTAGAATTCCGCACCACACATTTATAGACCACCCACGCTGAGATTGGATCTCTCGCATCCAACGCGGATTCGTCTCAAACCAATAATGCATATTATGGAGATTTACAGTACCATCACTCCCAAATGAAGCCTCATTTGACCACAAAATACGTGAAAGTAATCCAGGATCTTCCTCTATCATTTGCAACAGCCAGTTATAATAATCCAGTCTCTGATCGAAATCGCGAGCATTTAAACTTTGTTGAAGGACTATGTGATATGGATGCAACCTAAAAAAAATCAAACAAATCTATTACATTTTGTAAAAGTTCTTCAGAGCAATATATGAAAAATTTTTGTTTTTGCATGTCATATATTTTCAATATTTGCTCTAAATTGTTGATAACCCCGAGATACAACAGCATTACATAGCCGTAAAACAAAAAACCTTTACACCATACATATCATAATCTTTAAAATATAAATTTTATAAACTTTATAACAATTTTTTTTTCATAAACCCGCTATGTTTCTAATTATGATGAACTAATTCGTTATAAATAAATACTTACTTATGTTTTCTCAGAATATTTCGAACAGTCAGTGGTTCGACATATTCCCAAGTCCCTGACTATTGTTCTAGTACTTAAATGAGGATTAAATTGCACATATATTAATACATTTATAACATTTTCCTCGGTGCGACCTCTACGGTGTCTCCGATGCACAGGTGGTTGCACAGATCCTCTCGTACTTAAACGATGTGCCAGTCGAATAAAAACTCTTTTACCGTGGTGTCTTTCAGGGTACTGCAACGCATAGACTCTAGCAGCAACAGTTGCATTTCTCATGCATTCGAAGTAAATCGCTAACATGTCAAATGCTTCTTCATTTCTAAGAATCATTATAATTTTAAGAACTAATTCCAAAACGTAAACAAATTCAATTAGAAAAGTAAATACTACACAAACTAGCAACAATGACAAGTTGAATATTTTTGACATATTATGTTGTTTCTTCATTGTGTCATTTTCACAGTTAACTTGTTTTCAACAGATACTTTGCAAACTTCATCGCCGAGATCTGCTAATAATTCATAATTTCAAATATGTTTGCTAATATCTACTGTTAGAAAAAGTTATCGAGTTGTGGTTTTCACTGACATGTGAAGCGTTTAATTCTCTATTTTACTGTGTAAAAATAAATATACCATTCTATTTAATTTTTTTAAGAGAAAGCACGATATTTGTTGACATGCCAGATAACGCCCTCTACCGGCGACGGTAATAATCAAATGAAAACTCCATAAAACGCACTCGATAGATTAATAAAAGCCTTTTGTAATGAGATTAAGTTTGTTAAGTTCCGTTTAGTCTAGTCGGAGTAATCGACATTTAAAAAAAGTATTTTTAGCATCTCCCGACCACTTCATTTTTGGAGATAGAAAAAAAAATTAAAACTAATAAGATTAGAAATTTTCCCAGAACTACGAAGCATATATTTTTAATGCCACTTCATTGGGCAAAATACGGAGAAAACCATAATTTTCTGTTTGGTCACGGCTGGTATGCCCCCTAGCGGCCACTTTAGAAACTCAAAAATATTTTCCAGCGATTTTTCAGGATCAGTTTACCTAAGACAATTTTTTCCTTAAACTTGTGCGATGATTAGATTCTGAGATATTTCCGGCATCCATTCTTAGTTGCCCACCCGATACGTTGCTGCGCTAAAAAATTTAACTTTGATGTTTGCTGCAAGCTTCTAAAACATTAATTTTAATTAAAAGTATTGTTCGCTGCAAACTAATCTCGAGCGTAATCCTAAAGTTGCGGTAACGGCCTCTAAAAATTGATTTCATTAACGTGTTAAATAGATTTACAATCCGCTTTATACTCGAAAAATAAAAATAAATACCGTGCCGGATAGTGCTTAAATTTTAAAACGTTTTCATCATTTATTTGTCAAAGTAAACTAAAATGTATATGATGAATCTTGTTATCCGATTATTGACCGGCTGGGTGTTTTGTAGCACATTTATCGCGTGCACTGGCGGCATTAAATCACGGCTTCCAATGACACGATACCGGCGTTTTTTTTCACGATCCGCGATTTTCCAGGCGGAAGTGATGTTAATATAGCACATATCCGGCTTAACACATCCATCTCTGCGCATGGCTGAGCGTGTCAACCACAAACGCACCATTTACATATAAATTATCAATTTGTGCCCAGATATGAACTTTCGTTGTAATAAAGAACATGGCAACTTCTACGTATTCTCGTAAAAACGGATAAGTTTCAAAGACTGGGTCGCAATAACAATGATCCACTGAGCGCACTCACATCTAATGGCCGTAACGACTGCAACTCATTGATACAAATTGAACTTTAAAATGTTGCTCTTGGCTGAAGTTTGACATAAAGTTATTTTTACAGGGAAAATTGTTACCAAATTTTATCTTGAACAAAACAAACTTGCTGAGCTGGTCCTAGTGCTGATTAATTTTTTGTAGCTTTATGCACAACAGTATCTCGTTTTATGATGATAAGATAAGATATTCTTTATTTATTCATAGATAGATAGTATGCACATAAAAAAAATAGATATAAAAATAATAGTTACAAACTAGTATTAGTTTCAATAATATAATATAGAGAAAAAAACAAACCTCAAGCCACATCAATTTGGTTAATATGCATTATCTCTTATAAAACATAAAAGTTGACTCTTAAATTGGTTAACGATATTACTAGTCTCAATTACGTGAGGAAGAAGATTGAATTGTGCAACTCGTTTGTGGAAGAGACTTCTCATTGTACTACTCCTAGAAGTTCTTTTATCATAATAGTTATTTGCACTAGCCGTTCCTGTGTTATACATGTGTACGTCTGTAACAGGCAACAATTGTCGTGTGAGACATTCCTGTAAAATGTTATTAATCATTTTGAAAATAAATGTCATAGTTTGGAAGAAGAGGAATTGTTTAATGTTAAGCCATTTTATTGTATTAAGCATTAGCTGACTGCTAGTGAAGAGGTTGCATCTTAGTATTATTCGCATTGCCTTATTTTGGAGAACCTGGAGTCTACTAAAATTTGTACAACTTGTATATAACACAGAACGACAATAGAGAAAAATGAGGTAGTATTAAGGTATTATACACAGTTAGTTTAGTAGTAGTTGATATAAATGGAGCCACTCTGCTAAAAAATCCGATCTTTTTTGCCGATTTTCTTTGATATATATTCTGTATGTTTGTTAAATTTCAGTTCACGATCAATTATTAGGCCTAGATACTTTATTTCCTGAACTATTTCAACTTTTTTTACTATTTAACTCGATACCAAGATTTAGACTAGCAAACTGTTTATATATATAATTATTACCCACGAACATAAATTTGGATTTTAATTCACTTACTTTTAGTCTGTTGATCTTAAATTTTTCTGTCAATAATTTTAGTTCTAAATTAACAGTACTTACCATTTTCTCAAAATTTGTACTCTCATAGTAAACAAGAGTGTCATCAGCAAAAAGATGGATTTTACATTTTTGCAACACATTGCCAAGGTCATTAATATAAAGAATAAATAATAATGGACCCAGTACACTGCCTTGAGGAACCCCAAAGTTGTTTAACCGTTGTTTATGTCCATATGTTTTATAACAGAGTGTGGTTTAGAAATATAAAATTTATAAAACTCAATTGCTTAAAACTACAAGTTTTTGACAACATAAATCTTTTATGCAATAATATAAGGAACTGCAATAGATTATTAGACCTGGTTACTTCTAATAAAAAAATGTATGATGAAAAAGACATTCCACATTTTAGTTCTGGAAGATTTATATCATCCTGCACTGGTAGTTATTATTAAATCTAAAAATTCTTCGAAAAACAATTAACAAAAAATAAATACTATGCATTACAATTCTCGCAAAGCAAATTTTCCCGAGCTTTACCAGTGCCTTGCAGAAGTGGATTGGATCCTTTTTTGACACATTTTTCTAATGTTGACCTACCTACTGAAAGTTTCTATGGCAAAATTTATCAGATACTGGATTATATGTACCGAAAGCTAAGCTACGTAACAGAAATTATCTACCCAGGTTCACTAGTGAAATAATACATATATTAAATTAAAGCATATGGCCTGGAAACGGTATAAAAAGCATAAAGATGAAAATGCATTGATTGAATTAAAAAATTTGAGAACGTTAATCAAAGAAAACATTGATATATCATATAAAAATTATTGCAGCGATATCGAAAGCAATATTAACAGTAATCCAAACAAATGTTGGCAATTTTTAAATAATTAAAAAAAATACATTCACCATATCTGACACCATGATTGATAATACTGAAGATGTACTGGGCCATAAGAATATTATTAATAAACTTGCTACACACTTTCAGGATTCGTATATACAACTCGACAAAAATTATGGAAACGAGATAACTGATTTAACTTCCGATAACTTTCCGATTTTTCGGAAACTGATGTGGATGCAAGTTAATAAAAAAATTTACCACTGAATTAGACAATATTGCTGCCTTTTCTGTTAGAGACTGGGCCTGTGTATTTGCATATCCTCTAACAATCCTCTTTAATTTATCTATTAAAGCTGCTATTTTTCCAGAAACTTGGAGCCTGTCCCTTTCCAAAAAGAGAGATCGTGTCATAATACAAAATTACAGGCCTGTTACTATAGTTAATAACTTCTCTAAAGTTTATGAAGTTCTTGTGTATGAATTTATTTTCTTTTACATGATACATCGCATTATCCCTTATCAGCATAGATTTATGAAAGGTAGATCAACTGTTACCAATCTGTTTTGTATCACGCAGTATTTAGCGAATTCTTTAGATGCTGGGCCAGACGACTCTAGCATGTCATTCATACAGATTTTTCAAAAGCATGAGAGACTGTATCACAGTATCATATTAATAAAATTGCATCGTATTTATCTGACAGGAAACACTTTGTACAATGCTGTGGAGTCCAATCTGTTGAAATACATGCCACTTGCTCAAGGCTCAAATTTCCCTTACTTTTAATATCTTTATAAATGACATTATATCTAATTTAAATTGTAAATACTATTATATATGATTTAAAAATGATTATTAAAAATATTGAAAATGTTTATCCTGCAGAAAGATTTGGAAAACCTTAATATTTGATGCATTGGGAATAAATAACCTTTAGACATCTCAAAGTGCAATGTTAAGACATTTTCTAATAAAGTACAAGCACTGAATTTTGATTGTACTCTTAATAATATCGTAATTGCAAGGCCTACTGTCTTTCGATACCTAGGTATAATATTTGCTGACAAACTCTCTCATAAATCTTGTTAATAGCATAACATCAAAGAGCTTTAAAAGGTTAGGCTTTATTATTAGAAATTCCCGTGAGTTTAATCATGCAGATACGCTGAAATTGCTTTATAACAGTTTTGTGCGATCTAAGCTTGAATATGCAGTTATTATTTGGTGTCTTTATTATAACATACATATTAACAGTATTGAAAAGGTACAGCGGAAGTTCCTAAAACATGATTGTTTTAGAGAGAATTGAGTATACCCAGCTATTGGATATCCGAATGCATATATGCTCGAAAGATTTTCTTTAGATAGTCTCGAAAAAAATACGGGTGAAATCTCAGTTAACCTTCTTGAACAAAATAATAACTAGTCACACTGACTGTCCCGATATGTTACAAATGTCAAATTTCGTGTCCCCAGAGTAACCGCAAGACAACATGACCTTTACTTTGAGTATACTTCGTACAAATATTGGCAAATTTTCGCCTTTATATCAAATGTGCAATAATTAAAATGAGCACCAACATATTCTTGATATTTTGGAGGAATTGAAGGGAATAAGTTTGTTGACAGCCTTATAATGAAAGGCGCAGAATCATTATTCATTGGATCAGAACCATTTTGCGGAATATCTAAAGCCACACAACAGACGAGGTCAAGAAATGGGAAAAGGAATATAAACAATCCTACTGGAAGTTAACTCCAGGTCAAAGACAAGCGAAGAAAAAACTGTTAGAGAGCCTTTCGAACTCAGCAAACCAGATTTAAGGATACTAACAGGCCATCTCATTGGTCATTGCCCAATGCGATATTCCAAAAAAAAAATAGGTAAAGCTGAAAGCGACATCGCATATGTACAAATGAAATCGTGCAAAGTCCTAATCCGCCAAAGGTACAACACTTGGAGTAAATATCCACAACACCTGCCAAAGTGGTAACCAGAGCCCCTGGAAAGGTTTTATGCTTCTTCAGAAGCCTAAGAATTAATTGATGGGTACAATTATATATAAGGGTTATCCAGGGGCGTGCGGTGAGTTTTGATACAGGGGAAGCAGTTTGTGATATAGAGTGATGGGTAGTGCGAGGCCCCGAGCAAAGCGAGGCAAAAATTATTTTAAGAAAAGGGACGTGGCTTCCGTATACTCATTTTAAAGCAAATGTCGAAAGCTGCAAAGTTATGATATCTAGAAAAAGTACACTTGTAGGATCGCCACTCCTTAATAAACATAAAACATAAAAACACCACAAAAATTAGACAACCCCCGATTCCAAAGCCGAAGCTGCACGGGCGAGGGTTACACTTATGAAAAAAAACGCAGACACACAACCATATCCACCGACATTGCCAGCGCCGGTGGCGAGGATTGAACCCGCAGCGAAATAGAGAGTTTGTTCAGTCACACTAGCCATCGTGCACTCTCTAGCCAACTATAAATTGAGCCAGCTAGTTAAGTAGTTAACATGCACATACCTACCTATTTACAATGTAGTTTAATCCGCCTCTCCTTTTTTGCGATGTCGGAAATAACTTCGTCGTAAAAGTTTGAATTTTTGGACATCTTCACAAAGTCACTTTCTATTGTTAACAGGGACAATTTTGAAAGCCGCTCTTCACTGGTTAAATTTCTTGAAAAAAGTTTTTATTCTCGTGTCCGTTTTGATGATTTTGAAAAAAAGGCAGCCATTCCACTAATACTTGAAAAAAACACTTTGCACTCTTTAAGACACGCTGCAGATTGAGCTAGAACTAAATTTAATCGATGCGCAAAACAATGTACAAATATTGCATTCTGAAAAGTCTCTTTTACTTTGGCCTGCAGGCCCCCCAATTCACCAGCCATTACAGCTGCCCCATCATAACTTTGGGCGATAAGTTTAGCACCACACTGTAGATCATCGACTATCTGACAAACTATAGTATATAAAGCTGCGGCCGTTCATGGCGTTGTTACGTCTAAAAATCCTAAAAAGTGCTCTTGGACTTTCCCATTTGGATTTATGTAGCGTACTACGATTGACAACTGACTAATATGCGTAATATCGGTTGTTTCATCTAACATAACTGCAACAAAAGTAGCTTTTTTTATTTCTTGCTTGATCTTTTCTAAAACAATATTGCTTATCGACTGAATCAAATCATTTTGAATATGATTTGATGTGCCGCGAAATATCGTGGAGTGTTCCAGATGGTTACTTAAAATTGTATCATATTTTGCTAATAAATCAACTAAATTGATAAAATTGCCCCTATTAGCAACGCTTCGAGATTCAGTATAACCTCTAAAACTAAGTTCACTTTTGCCGAGAAAAAAAAACAATGCCAATAAGTCCTTTTAACACTTTCTTTCAACTGCTGAACTAATGAATGCTCAATTCGTGATTTTCCAAATGTTTATTCTTTTAGCACCGCTCGCAAATGAGTTTCACATTTACCATGCCTTTTTGTCACTTTGTGAATGTTGTTTAAATCTGAAAAGCCATTTTTATTCCAAACACCTTTTTCATTTGTGAACAGTACACATGGCCAACAAAACAATTTACACAAATTTTCACAACCCCTTAACCACTGATTAGCACTGTATACTTCAATATTAAAGTACCTATAGCATGATTTAACTTTCGTTTTTAAGAATTTTAAATCAGGTGTTGGTTTCCCATTTCTAATAATATCTAGTTTATCTTGAAACGAATATGTTGAAAATCCCCTTTTCAACAAATTGCACACCACACAAACGCAAATAATATTTTCCACAGTGCTAGAACCAGCTTTCAGATTTAATAAGTAATTCTAAATCTACTTACACGCGCACTAATATTCAACGTTTTAAAAATCACTTGTCGCCGCACCACAGGTTTAGAAACACCAAAAAAGTTTTTACAAATATAGCACAAAAGCTGAGAATAATACTAGGAAGATTAATATTAAGTATAATATTAAAATCGATATTAAAATCGAGATTGAAATCTATAAAATAAAACGTATTACGATGCTATACAGCTCAGATATCAAGATTATGAAGTGGGGATGGGATGCATTTCAAGAATTTACCTACTTACATCAGAGACAGTTGTCTCTGCTTACATATATCGAAGTCGCGCGAGTTCGTGTTGGCTCGATTAATCGAGTGCGTCATCGTTACGGTTTTATCGTGCAACATTATCTCAGCTGCTGAAAAGCAGGGCCGTATCTATTGAAATTCGGTAAAAGTGAATTTTAATGATTAATATATGTGATAAATAATAATTAGGTTCTATTTATGTATTTTTTTAATAATCCCAGGGGAAGCACTGCTTCCCTTGCTTCCATGGACCGACCGCCACTGGGGTTATCACAAAGTATCTCTTTAAGTTGCAGTTAAGGTACGCCACTAAGGCCTTAACTACCCATCCACAATCTAATCTACGTATTTCGTAAAAAATATATAAACAAAAAATTGGTGAAAATCACAAAATGGTTGTTTTAATTCGTTCAATGTCAACCTATTTTCTTTTAAAATAATTTACTAAGTAAGAAATAAGTATCATTCAAATATATCCTTTCTTCGTATTTTGTTTCTGTTTATCTGACTCTCAAAGCAGCTTTCATATCAGAATCAGATAAATTATAAAATGATAAATTATCATAGACAGGAGTTTCCTTTGTCTTTCGTGAAAATAATTAAAATAAATTAGAAGGGTTATTAATTCATCGTCTGTGAATGACAACTGGCATAATTCTATTTCAATTTATTCTTCTCAGTTATTTTTCATTGACAAAGGCACTTGCGGCCGGCTCTATATAAAAAGTTGAGGTTGGACAACTTTTATACATACAATCAATTTACAGAAAGCTGACTGTTATATAATCAGCAAGAACATTATCCAGAGCCTCCAGCAAGTGTCATTGAATTATATCCATAATAAATCAGCCATAACTTAAAACTTTTTATTGGCGTCATGGAGTGTTATTAAATCTGTGTAATAAAGTGTGTGAAATTGAGTTATTTATTCCGCTATACTTGCCGAGTAAATATGGTAGTTGAGGGTCTTTCGAAGTGAGAAAGGCTGCAATAGACTCACGTACTTCCTTAATGTGAGTCGTACGTCATCCGTTTCACGGGTTGCATCGCTGAAAGCGTTTGAGAAAGAAATATTGTTTACGAAAATTACAGAACTGTTTAAGTTCGAAATGAATCATGAACATTAACATATTAAAATAATTAAATACCACGAATCCGCGGTCATTGTTTTAATTATATGCTCCAATCCAGAATATAAACTTTTTGTGACCCTTCCTACTCAATTTACATACTGAAAAGATCATAATATAGTCGCTAGTCGGTCTTATACAAAAATTGTTTTGTTTTGCCTTGCAAATACTGCCCCGAACCTAGAGCTTGGAATTAATACCTTCTTGTCAGGCTCCCTTAAAGTAGTTTTTTTCGGTTTTCCAGAGTTGGACAGTCTTCTCGTTACCTCGGAATCACCGATGATGAAAACAATTCGTCTGACCTTTGGCAAAATAATATTCTCATCAATAGACAGAGAGCCAACGACAAAAAAGTAATTACGTTGTTTCATGAAGAAAATTTTTGATCTCTTGTACTCCCTTAACTTAGGTAGTATTTAATTGGAAAGTCTGCCGCAGTGTCACTGGTAGACAGAGTAACGGTAGAGACTGAACGTGTGTAAAAAAAATCAATACAAGAACGTGATATGAGTAATGCTGATTTTTGGCGTGATGACGTTGAATAATATTTTATGAAATATATTGTAATGGCAGACAGTTTGGTTAGTGGGAGAATGGCGGCAGACAGAAAGGAAGGTCTAGAAATTATTAGATACTTGGAAAATTCAGTGATTAGTCCTCTTTTTAAAACAAAGTGCAGACATTTATCGACTTTCTAGCGGAACAGATTTTTCTGTTCGGGAGATTTGATTTGGACTCTCAGAGGAATGGCTGAAGCTCAATGATTGAATCCGAGTTAGACCTCGCCAGCCTCCTCAGCTGAATCTGAATAAAATCTTTATTCAAAAATGTATTTCATGTTTAATCTTTCCAAAAAAAATATACCTAATATGTATGTAGTATATACGTTAATTAAACAGAATGGATATTTTTCAATGTTTTAATCTCTTATACATGCAGAACAGATGTAAATCTAACCCTTTTTCTGAATAATAATAGAAGAGACTACCTGTTTTTCATAAAAATTGGATGTATTTATAAAAATTTCACAATAAAAAAATCGCTGCCAGTTTTGGCTCGTAGTAATGATAATATTAATAATTGTTTGCGTATAAAAATTTTAAAAAACTGACAATCCTGAAGTGGGATGGAACCTTTGAAGATGACACTGACGTAGTTTTTCACAAAACACAATATACTTTAAATAAGAGGTTACATGTATCTAACCCAACTGTATCTATATTGTAAGCAGTACAATCTAGATACATAAATAAGGAAAGTCGGTGCGTCCTACTTTTTCAGCAATTGGATCCCCTACTTACCACCTATCAAAATAGTTAACAGAGGAATCTGAAGGTTAACCTATTGCACCACCTAGTTTCTCTGTGATTAGTTCCAATGATTTCATTGTAGACAGACATAAGGTGGAACCTACAAATAATGAATATAATAAAAAAAGTCAGAGGATTACTCACCAGATTTAAATTTTTTAATGAATACTTAAACGAACCACAGTTAAAAATTCTTTATGACTCGTTGATTCAATCACAGCTTTCATATGGTATTGTAGACTGGTGAGGAGTAAGCGATAGCCATCTAGAAAATTCCATACAAAAATGGATATTAAAAACAATGTTTGGTAAAAATCGAACTTATGCTTGTGATAAACTATACAAAGACAACTTTCAGCTAACAGAGGAGAAATCGGAGAACCCAGACGGACTACCAATGGATGGTACCAAGGGTAAAAAAATTAGATTTATTAGAAATATTAGAAATTAAAAAAGCAGTAAAAAATAATAAGAACATAACAAATGATCAAATAACTTTTACCGGTCACAACATTTTTGACAAAATAGTGTAAGTTAAAGAAATTCCCATCGTATCGTACCATAAAATTTAATACTTTACAATTATATTGTCCTGCCCAGATGTTATATATAAGTAAAGAACACGATTTAAACACTAGTATCATCTGTACTCTTGAGAAAGGCCTAAAAAGCCGAAACACGTGTAGAGTTAATAAAATATTTTCGAAACATTTAAAAGTAGAAGATTCTTTATTTTTAATAATTTTAATAATGTTTCACAAGCAGCCAACCGCAGAATCAGTTCAGTGTATTAAAAAAAAAATAAAATATACATAGAACAGTCATATATGTATATCATGCCTTGATGTGATAAAACTATAGAGCAACGAAACTATAAGTACTTAGGACGTCGTCTATGTGAAATTCCAACAACAAATATTAAAAATAGGGAAAATTTTATATATTCAAAAAAAAAAGTAAAAATATGGCTTTTAAATACTGATCGAATTAGATTTCATAATATACACACACCGTCAAAAGTCTTGGACACCCTGTATATTGTAGATTTGGGCTATGTTAATTTTGTCTTCGTTGCTAGGCAACAAAGTTGAGTTATTTAGTTAACAGACAAGATCATATAAATTGACAGATAAAGTATTGTTGATTAGTTATAAATTTTTAAAAATATTCGTCAGTTTTATACATATTTAGCAAAGCGACTTTGATACTTTTCTCTCGTTATAATGCCAGGACGTGAGGTTTCTGCTTTTAATAGGTCAAGAATTGTTGCTTTGCATGATGCTGGATATTCCAATCATCAGATATCCGAGATGGGCATTCCTAGATCTTCGGTTGTGCGAATAGTGCAATAGGTATGAAGAATTAGGGACAGTGGAAAGAAGACCACATAGTGGGCGGCCTCGAGTGTCAGATGAACGACAGGATCGGTATTTGGTTCAATATGCCCGTAGACACCGAAATGCTTCAGCTCCAGCCCTCAGGGCGCACTTTCAAGGTACGTTTCGACTTGTTATAACGACCTCTACAGTTCGAAGAAGACTCCATCGTGCAAATTTGCGTGCAAGAAGGCCTTTAAGGGTACCCACTCTACTCCCACGACATCGAGCTGCCCGCTTACAGTGGGCACGGGAGCGTAGTAATTGGATTTTGCAGCAGTGGCGATGGCTTTTATTCAAAGATGAAACCAGAATTGGATTGGTGAGTGATGACAATAGGCAAAGGGTCTGGAGAGAGCCAGGTCGTCAAGAGAGATTAAATTTTCCCCGTGAGGTTGCTCCCTACAATGGTGAGACAGTAATGTTTTGGGGAGGAATAATGTTCAATCGCCGTACGCCGTTAATTCCCATAAATCAGAATATGACAAGTCAAGTTTATATTGAGCATATTATCAGACCCATTATTTATCCTCTACGCGACGAATTAGGTGACAATTTCATCTTCATGGATGACAACGCGAGGCCACATCGCGCAAAAACGGTTCAAGAGACACTTGAACAGGGAGATATTACCCGATTAGCTGGTCAATCTAACTCCCCAGATATGAATCCCATTGAAAACATGTGGGATTTTGTTTCTAGAGCAATTCAAAAACGCATGAACCCACCCCAAAATGCGGAAGAGTTAGCTGCAGCAGCAATAGAGGAATGGAACAATATTTCTAAAGAAATTATCAACCGTTTGATTGTTTCAATGTACAGGCATGTCAATATGTTACTGAGAAACAGAGGAGGTCATACTGACTATTAAGTTGAAGTTTACTCAGTTAAAAAATTGTTTTGTTAATTTTTGTCATAATAAATTTACTTAAAAATTGCAATTTATTTTCCCATTGTTTTTTAATTGACTAAATTTTTAAAAATTATTCCTATATTACAAAAAAATACATGTAGAATAAACATATTTTGAAAAACACAGTATTTAAAAAAAAATTATTTACTAATACAAAACATCGGGGGTCCAAAACTTTTGACGGTGTGTGTAGTTAACCAGAGAAATGATCTCAGCAACTAATAATAATTATTTAAAATATGCGACAAATTAATATGTATTGTGTGTATATAACTCAAAATTTAAAATTTCTACATATCTAATTAAATAGCTAAAAACTATATAGAATTACACTTCAGCTTCTATTAATTCAGGTAGCTGCTTTATTGATTTATTCTTTTATTTGCTACATTTCTAAAAGTTTTGTATCTGTAAAATCACGCACAAGCAGCAGTAATCTACTACTGCTTCTGTGATTATCCTAGTTTATTTATGTATTTTATATATTTTATACGCCATTATATTCTATATCCATATATGGTGGATTTTATATCTATATATTGTGTATTGTATATTCTCTTAAATAAATTTATTATTATTATTATTATAAGGTGAAAAGTATCGCCGGAAATAACTCGAACTTTCTTATTTTAAATGGAACACCCAGTATATTTGTACATTTTTTGGAATCTACGGTGAGTTCTGAATATAACAGTATACATTTTTCTTTGTTTTTTATTTATTTCTTTTTCTAATGAAAATTTTAATCACTTCCTTACCCCTCAATGTGAGGAATGTATTCGTGAAAAAAAATTGGAAAATTTTTATTGCATTTCTGGACGATTCTCGACGAATTATGACGATACACAAAATTACAGACAGAAAAAATTTTCTGTCTGTGTGTCTGTCTGTCTGGTTCGCGGTAGCAGCTACAGTTTTTGAGATAAAGCTTTCAAATTTGGTACACACATTCTAGAGTTCAAGGAAAAGATTGAGTTCTTTGATGAGCAAAATTCCAATTTTTGAAACGTCAAAAAATGTGACTTTTTGAAATGTCAAAACGACTTTTTTTGAAACGTCAAAATGTGACTTTTTTTAAACGTCAAAAAATTACTTTTACTGTAAACTCCACCACACGTCGAGTTTTACTACGGTGAAGAAGCTCTTATCCCTAAGTAGTATAAATAAAACATAAAGTAGTGAGCTGTTAAACAAGATATTATTAATTAAGTGGGTAAAACAATTATCTCAAATAAAGTTATTTGTTTAAAATAGCTGTCAAAATAGTTATCAAGTAAACAATGGTTATAGTAGCATTACAGTAAGCATAATTTAAGTTTATTAGTTACGACGGATATATTAAACAAATAATTTTATTCGAGATAATTGCACCCTAAAACAAAAATTAAAATTTTCTTTAAAAAAAAGAAATAAATAAAAAATCTAAAAAGAATGTATACCGTTATATTCAGAATTCACCGTAGATTCCAAAAATCTAAATGAAACATGCAAAGTATTCCATTTAAAATAAAAAAGTTTGAGTAATTTCCGGTGTAACTGGAAGTGCATACAAACGGAAAATACTGTCTTCTAATGCAATTTTATGTGTATAACAACATGTTAAAATGTCATCAATTTATTTCTTTAAATAATGAAAATAGAGGGGGTGAACCACTTTTCATTTACACTCGATATACTAGATTTGATTTATGAACTTTTATGAAAGATATCAGTTTTTGTAAGTAACTTAAAAAACTAAAAATAAAAATAGTCAGTAGACCATTTCTACAAAGCCTGTTTTGGTCGTGAACGAGGTGAGGAGGGGGAGGGGGGCCTCGTTTCCCGGGGGGGGGGGGGGGGGGGTTGGGGGGGGGGGGGGGGGGGGGGGGGGGGGGGGGGGTTCGCCGGGGGGGGGAGGGACCCGGGGGGTTTAAAAAAAAAGGGAAACCCCTTTTTCGTTCTTATTGTTTTCAGTTTATAAAAAAAATCGTTCTTATTTACTATAAAACAAAAATATATATCACAGTAAAAATATGTAATGTATCAAAATGTACACTTTTGAGTTAGTTCTCGTACTTATAGCCTCGAGTACGAAAGTCTGCGATAGAATACTTGCACAATGTGAGTCGTATGTCATCAGTTTCAAAAGCTGCATCTTTGAACGCGCTTAAGAAAAGAAATATTTGTCTCGAAAATTACAGAACAGTTTACATCCGAAATGTTCCATACCATTTTCATACGAAAGTAATTTAATACCAGCGAAATATTACTATTTGAATATGTCTGCTCTTGGAAACTTTATCAAAAGCATCAGTTTGAAGCCTTTATTAAAAATAGGTTCGTTTTATGTTACACACAAACAATGAAAACCTAGCACTTGTATGCAAATATTGTTAGTTTATAATGAATGCTGAAAGCTCAGTATAAATAAAGATTTTAGCTAAAAAAGGATGACGTGTATAGGGCAGTTTCATTTTGTATAGATTTTAATATTTTCACTAACGATGTAATTTTTATTGTAATATATTTAATCCTGATAAAAATGTCTTAATTATTACTAAGCCTGGCCAAGCGATGGTAGATTCAGGGTCGGGCGCAATACCAATGCGATCGCGCGCTTGTTTACGATGACGACGACACGACACACTTCAGCTGTTATCTGTCGGTCGATGCATAGAGTACTGATAAATAATAATTAATGTTGAGCGTAAAGAGTAGAAAACGACGGTACGCTGATAAAGTGAATAAATTTATCGGTGAATTTCCGGAGTTATTCTATGATGGATGTAAAATAATTTGTAAAGTTTGTGATCAAGACTTGATGTGCTGGAATAAATAACGGCTGCAAAAATCATCTCAATAGTAACCGGCATAAAAATTAAAAAAAAATGGCGTGTCTTCTTTGGAACCTCAGTTTATGTTTGATTTACTGTTAATGCTGATTACCTGTGATGTTCCCCTGCGCATATTGGATAAATCAGCATTTCCGGAGTTCTGGAATAAATACAATCCCCAGGTGAATTTACCAAGTCGTTCATCGTTACGTAGATATAATAATAATAATGATAATAATAATAATCGACTTTATTGATTTAATAGATATTAAGTACAAAATGATTTAGTGCATTAGCTGTCCAACTGTGGCGAAGTCTATCCAAACGGCTATTCTACTTAGCCACAATAAGACAAAAATAAAAAGAAAAATAATAATAAGGGTGACAAATGTGAGACTTTTCTTATATATCTTAATAAAATTACAAATTCAAATACAAATAATAGAAATATACATTGACACAGTTAATTTAGAAATATTGAAAACATAATAATCTGTTAAAAAAAACAATAATAGCAATAAGTTTATTTACCTTGCATCGTACTTCTGCTTATTTAGCAAGAAATTTTTATATTTATATTTAAATTGCTTAGGATTTAAGACACTTAATTCGTCAGGTAGAGCATTATAAAATTATGTGAACGATCTCTTAAACATGGCAGTCCGGTGATGTGGCATCGTAAGTTTATTTTTATGTCTAATATTTACAGAATGTACAATAGTTCGAGGTATTAGTTTATCCTTTAAAATCGCTGATGAGGTGTTATAAATTAGTGACATAACAGTATTACCAAGATGATGTGTTCTGCGTCCCTCCATTGTTAACCAATTTAATTCATCCAATTTTTGTGAGACGTGATCAAATTTTCTTAATCCATATATTAAGCGAATGCAAGATTTTTGAACTTTTTGTATCAGGTTTTTATCAGAAGCATCTAAACAGGGTCCATAGAGAAAATCACAGTAATTAAAACTGGATAGCACAAGAGATTCACATAAGTTCTTTTTAAGCTGAAAATTTAGAAAGTGACGATTCGAATATAATAATTTCAAAGTTGAAAATGATTTTTGTAGTAATTTTTTTACATAATTTCTATATCTAAAATCTGTGTCGAAGATTAATCCTAAAGTTTTTATAGAATTTACAATCGGTACAGGGATTCCATCTATGTTTATGTTTAAATTTGCTTTGAGTGTAGCCAAGTGATTTTTATTCCCTAAGATTTGAATATAAGATTTAGAGGGGTTTAATTTCAAATTATGTTCTAAGGACAGTTTTTTTATTAATTTTAGATCATTATTAATTAAGTTCGCTGCAAGAGGATACACATTGTGATCGAAATGCAAATAAATTTGTGTATCATCAGCGTATGCTTGAACTTTACAGCTTCTCAATAATTTTAATATGTCAAAAGTATAAATTAAAAATAGCAGTGGCCCCAAAACTGAACCCTGAGGTACTCCTGATAAAATTTCAGTATCTGTAGAAAATTTATTATTGTTCAAAATTCGTTGGGATCTTCTAGATAAGTATGAAATAATCAAGTTAACAGAGGAAATATCAAAACCGTAAAATTTTAATTTAGCACAAATAAGTTGATGATTAATTGTATCAAACGCCTTTGAGAAGTCCAAGAGCACCAACACACTATCCAGCTTATTGTCATATGCTTGAAGAATATCATTGGTAACATTAACTAGAGCCGTTGCAGTACTCATTCCCTTTCTAAACCCACACTGATTGTCAGGTAAAATATTTTTGGAAATTAGAAAATCGTATATTTGTTCATAGAGAATTTTTTTCAAAAATTTTGGATAATGTAGGAAGAATACTTATAATTCGCAATTCCGCAAAAGTTTCTGGATTGGCAGTTTTTGGTAGTGGTTTACCTATAGAAATTTTCCAAAGATCAGGAAAGTAATTTGATTCTATGCAACAGTTAACAATATGAGTGATATATTTATCAATAAAAGGACTACAGTACTTCAACATTACAGCTGAAATGTTATCCACGCCAAGGGCATTCGATTTAAGACAATGTAGAACTTTATTTACATTTTCCGTCGTTGTTAAACGAAAAGCAAAATCATTACTCTCGTTGTAAAAATTGTTATTATAGAAATTAATTTTACCATCACAGCAATCAGTTACATCTTGTAAAAAAGAAGAGAAATAATCACTAATTTCATTAGACAATTTTTTTCAGCACAAACTGAATCTAAATAAGCCTTTTTCTCTCTTCGGATCATAGAGAGCGTGTAATTTCTGAGTTGTTTGTAATACAAACCATCAACATCTGAATTGGTTTGCTTATATTTTTGTAACGCCTTATCTCTTTCTCTCATGAGTAATTTTAAATTAGGATTAAGCCAAGGTGCATAAGGTTTTGTAACTCGTATTTCCTTTTTGGGAGCATGCTTATCAAATGTTGATAAAACAAAGTGGTTAAATAAATTTATTTTATTATCAATATTATCTTCTCGGATAAGTTGCTACCAAGGTAAATTGCATAAGTCATCTAAAAATAGTTGTATATTAAAGTTACGAAAGCAGCGAATTTTTATGAACTTAGGTGGTTGTTTAAAATTAGAAATTGTCATCTCACAAAACACCATCCTATGATCCGAAATATTGTCAGTTGATATTGTACCAAATGACTTAACAAAATCACTATTTGAAACAAAAACAGGATCTAAGAGCGTGCTGGTACTGCTAGTAATTCTCGTAGATTCATTCAAAATTTGTGCTAAATTAAATGACTGAAAACATGAACTAACAGGATTTTCTTGATTAATATATACCAAGTGTTCGTGAAGACATTGTAAATAGGATTAAATGTGCATTAACAAATACACGGATGTGGTTATGTGTTGACGAGACGACAGATTGTAAAAAAAATTCTGTTTTAATTCTTATAGTACGTGTATTCGACCCTGTTAAACCAACATTTCCACTTTTACTAGCTAGCAAAAAGACTAACTGCGTGTAATGGCGAAACAATTACGTGGGTGATGTTGGAGACTTTCGAAAAATTTGAACTCTCAACAAGTCAAGTGTTGATGTTTGTGACCGACGGTGCTGCGACAATGCGTTTGGTGGGTCGTTTTCTTCAAATAGACGATTGTAGGATTTTACATGTTACGTGTAAAGTGCATGCGTTCCATCTTGTAGCAGAAACGATTCGAAAGTGTTTTCCAGAGGTAGTAATAGCAAATATAAAAAAGGTGTTTCTCAAATCTCCTAAACGGCTTCGAGCATTTCACACACTGTGTCCTGGTATTCCGGAACCACCAGAGCCGATTCTTACACGTTGGGGAACGTGGTTAAAGGCAGCTTTTTATTATGCTGAATATTTTCAACAAATAAAAGCTGTGATACTAGAGTTCAACCCTAACGAGGCTGCGGCTATTAAGGAAAGCCAGACAAGCTTTCAAGACGTTTCCCTTGAAACAGATTTAAAAACTATTTATAACAATTATAGAGGACTACATGACGCAATAGAAAAATTGAAAAATACTTCGTTGTCGTTAGTGGAATCGCTGCAAATAGTGGACGACGTAAATACACACCTACAGACTATAAATGACGCAAAAAATAAGCCCGTTATTGACAAATTCGAGAGTGTATTACGGAAAGATCCTGATTTTACCAAATTAAGACAAATTTGTGATGGTGCATCTACAGCTGCGTTAAGTGAGTTCACAGAGTGTTTTACTTATGCCTGTATTACTTCCGTAGATGTCGAACGGTCTTTTTCAAAATACAAACATATTTTTTCACCACAGCGAACATCGCTTACTGAGACAACTGTAGAAACATATCTGATACTACACAGTTATTATAGAAGTGCTCTAGTTAGTGATAACGACAACCAAGCTACTTCATTAATCTGCTTAAGAAGGTAAGTTTTGTACATATTTTTATAAAGTGTACCAGTATTAATAAAATTTATTTCCATTTATTTTATTTATTTATTTATTTATTATTAGTTATCACTTAGATATACAATGTACATGTGTGAACGTCATTTAACAGTTTAATAATAATGTGCAGCACTAAGCTTACAAAATATAAGGAAATACATAAAAGAGAATTTAAAGCGAACGAAATAGTACAAAAACATACATCACAATATATAAAATATTTTTGTTTTTATTATTGTACTTATTCAAGTATTGTGATATGATGCATACCTAGTATGTCTCTGTAGGACTAATGACCTTGGCCAGGCTTACTTATTACGTACTGTTTTATAAATGAATGCATTTTTTTTATATCTGCGCGGCTCTAATGGCAGAAGTTTCAACTGCCAACTCTAAATATTCCGTTTGTAAACTTTGTTTTTATTTTTCACGTAACCCCATAAGAAATCCATGTGTGTCAGATCTAATAGTATCGGTGGCTACTTAATAGCTCCCTCTGTCTTTTCTGGAATACCTAATTTAAATATGTGCATATAGACACTGCATAATTGTATGTATGTTTTAAAAATAAATGTTCTAAATTTTTTTAATTCGTATTAATTTATTTGCATGGGAGACTTGACTTTGTTTTCTTTGAGGAATGAAATGATAAAGGAATTTGTGCAACATGTCCCATACAATGAACTGCAGATGCAGCTACATGCATTACTGTTTCTAAACTAATGTTCCTCTTCGGCACAACTTCCTGGTTCTCTACAAAATATAAATTATTTAATTTGTAGACATTTGACAGTTATTCAATAGAATGCCCAAACTAGCTCTGTCTAAGGGTGAGTAAGTGAGATATATTTATTTATTTGTCTTTGTTGAGCGCCACAAGTTTTTATTTGTTTACTCCTAATAATAATAATAATAAGAACATGATATTATTTACAACAACGATAAAGTACATCCCATGCTAAAAATATAAAAACGATGAAGCTTGTTTTAAACTGAAAAGACATATCTTTCGTAGTTTTTCACATAACTTGTCAATGTACAATAAAAAAGCTATACCGGGTGACAACGAGATTAATCCCATTTCAATTTCTCGGTTGATTTTAGGAATACAATTTTGAAATGTTGACATATCATTTATGACACAAAAAGCCATATTTTGCATATTAAAATATCACTTCCGGTCCAACCAGAAGTAGCAACAACTTTTGATTTTTAAATAGCAACTTAGATATATATTTTTGCATATTTAGATTCTACATGAACTTTTCGTTACAACGATGTATCACACGTAGGTAATTGTTTTCAAAATGGCGTCATAAATTCGAAAAAATTAAAAGCTAAGTTGGCAACTGCAAGACTGTGTTTTCAAAAAATGTATCACCTTCATTCTTATTGTCGCATTTCAATAAAAGTTTGTTTCGTGCAAAAATCACTATTTTGAATTGAAAACAATTTTTCGAGAAAAAATAAAGAGCAATGGGTTTTATTCAATTTTTTTAAATGGTAACCATATTTTTTTAATTGCACCAACAAAGCCCAAAACATTAACCTTTCATTTGTTGTAGAATACGTCTAGTTTCGGTACTAATTTACTTTGAAATTGGTGGATTTCTGTAGATGCTATTCTTCAGTTATTTAATGAACTTTTGGGTGGTAATAATAATAATAGCAACTCACACCGGCCCAGTCAAACGTGAGGATTACACACAGTGTCTTACTGGTAACTCCTGCATTGGATTTCTTTTCATTGAAATAAAAATGGCGTTACTTGCAGGTGGTTACGCTCATTAGTTCTCTCCACAGGAGACAATTTCACCTACTTAGGACAAAAAATAACACTTCACTGGGCATATCAAGTCACACACTATACAACTAAACAATATTGATTTTCATTAATGAACAATCAATCACTTTTCAGGTACAAAATAAATCAGCATACTCGTGCTTTATGCTTAAACCTCCCTCGGCAACCTCTTTCCGAGTTCTCCATATTCAAACTATCTAGCTACTTCCAGCTTTTTTCATGCACTGTAAATGTATTTATTTAAACTATAGAGCTATAAACAACCTACAATTTAAATGTGCAGGTTAGAAATTTCCTAACTCATAGGGTCATAAATAAACTGAAATATTCTATTACGCCAACTACAGGGAGATTAAAAAGTGGGCCATGCCATAATGGAACCCAAAATTGGATAAATCTAGACCAAAAGTGTAAGATAAGTGAACATTTTATGCTATTCTGGACCCATTGCTCCACTGCGGTTCGCCAAAGAGAAATATTTATTCTAAGATACTGCAATTGCAGCTGTGTCTGTCTCCCTTTTTTAGTATGTGGTACTAATTATTTCTTGTTACAAGGAACGTTACATACGTCTTTCTAATACTAATTGTATAAAAGTATATAGGAAAGTACAAGATCCATGAGATTAGGTGACAGAAACAACAAACGCTTTTTTTAAAATTAACAATGAATATATCACTTCTTTTTTAGTGAAGTAGGATACATGTTGAGAAAGAAAATAAGGAACATATCAAAATAAATGAAGCTGAGAAAATTCAGAACGATTCTAAGTGAACTAAAAGGTGGTTTTGGAATTAGGTTAAAAGGGTGAAGCGTGTGATAGGTGCGTGAGAGGATTGAGAGTAAAAGTGTTGAAAATATGTGAGATGAACGTGAACTACCTCATATGTCGGAATGGGTGTCTTGACGAATTACATGAGAGCAATATAAATGGTAGTACTAAGCTGGATAGGATTATGCAAAAATGAAGTTCCTGTGATTTGATAAATACGAGTTCCATGTTTCTTACTCTAAAGTAAGAAATTCGTCGATGCATGTTAACTACAAAAATAGCCCAATAAACGGTAAACATTTGCATACCGTATTAATTTAAAAATTTGTTGTACGTTATCAAGAAAAAATAATTCACTAAAAATGTTCTTATTTAGTAATTACATTTGATCCTACACTAAAACCATTGTCGAATGAAAACATCGGGTGTTGATTTGTTTCAAATAAATTTTCGACTCAATTCAATAATAAAATGCCGCATAAAATACTAATGCGACCACCATTCTAATTATTTAAATTCTAAAAAATGCTCTTCTTATAACAGTCTAATACATTTTAAAAGTAGCGTCTCGTATAATACATTAAATATTAATTCTTTATCTTATTCCGATTCCTTAATTTAATAATTATGCCAAGAGCAACATTTCTAGACTTTGTACAAATACTGTAACATTTGTTTTTGATCTGTTGATCTTCAAAATTAGTTAAATCTGCAAATAATTACTTTATGAATATATATTTTGTTAATAAAGCTTTCAATGAAATAATTATAACGCCCGTCACAATATCATTATAATATGAAACTAAAATTAATAGCAAAATGCATTTATTCAAAATAAACAATATTAACGACTCTCTTCTCGGGGCGGGGAAGCGAAGTGGTTAACCAGATAAATCAAATCAACTTACAACTAGATAAAATAAGAACAAAGTCAGACGAGGCAATCACCTATACAAATGGTACAAAAAAATATTAAGTTAACTAATTTATTTATTATTGGGCGCCACCATCTTTTAGGTTTAAAATAGAGTGTTTTTCTTTGACTTAAAATAACTTGCTAACATTATAAGATGAAAAAATGTGTAGCTTCTTAAACAGTCAATGAGAATTAAGTATAAATAAAGGAAAAACTTTTACATGACTTTAGTTCAACTGCACAGGGCGGATTTGAAAATTTGTCAGAAATTTGTCAACAATTTACTGTTAACACTGACGTAGTTTTCCACGAAACACCAAAACACTATATACTGCACTCACCGTGCATTTCCCCAACCAAGTTGGCGTCATTTGAAGATGATTAAAACTTTACTGTTCACGCGGGAGGTACTTAAGTATCTTTTTGGGTCGTAGAGACGTCAATAAAAGTAAACATTCTTACTCCTTTTATCGAGTGTAGGCCTGGGCCAAATAACACTCACAACAGATCAGCTCCTTCCACAAGTGGGCATCGCTTTGCCAATGCTTTCGACTCACAAAGTTAACAATTAAAAGCAACGTCGCTGGTTATCCAAATTCTACATGCCAACAACAACTTTAATCTTGCTCTGGCAGTGGCCAGCCTCGTTCTACTGTCTCCCGCTAACCACAACCGAATTCGTCTCTCAGCGCGCGCAACCGATCCTCTACGTAAACACTGTTTTTTTTGGCACAGTAGCGGCGCACTAAATAGCTAGTAGAATAAGGTTTTGTAAAACTATTTTATTCGAATTTGGAATTTAACCTATAATTTAAATGATATCTATATAATTTATAAGGAATGTAGTCCAAAATATTTATTTAAAAAAACGGACCGTTATATAGTTTTCATTGAAATGCACTGTATAGAGTTTTTACTTGTTTTCTTTACGTATCGATTGTTGAAAGAACTGTAGTATGGGGTGCGGCAAAATATACCTAACTATGGAATATTGTTATTATCTTGTTATTTCCTTGACAACTGTCAAAAGTGAAGTTTTATTTCAAAGTAAAAAGATACAGAATTTTGTTATGGAGCGTTATTCGACTCAAAGACGCACAGAAATTGTATTTCCAAAACTTTTCTTCGATAATTTCAACTCAACGTGCTTTTAGAAGAGTGTATTCAGATCGAAGAGCTCCACAGTTCGACGTTTAGCAAACGCGTTTTTCCAGAATGGCACAGTAATTGATGTAAAGCATACTGGAAGACCTCGTTCTGGTCGTTTATACGAGAATATTGAGCCTGTTCGGGCTGATGTTCAGGCAGAACCAAGAACATCCACAAGAAGACTTGCGGCGCGATTTGAGTTGTCTGAGCGGGCTTTAAGAAGAATTTTGCACTTAGATTTGCATATGTATCCATACAAAATTCAAACTACTTCCAATTAATATTCAAAGACGTTTACAATACGCACAAATCGTATCAAACTTAGTGGAAGCAGAACCCAATTTTTGGCAAAATTTGATAATGAACAACGAAGCAAATATTTGCCTTCCTGGTCGTGTCACCGAGCAAAATGATCATTTTTGGGGAACAGAAAACCCTCGGTTTATTGAAGATAACGTGCAGTTTGATGAGCAATATGCTCCAAACAAATCATTGGACCCTTCTTTTTTGCCAGGGGCAATGCAGTTACTGTTAATAGAGAACGGTATCGAACAATGATACGTGAATTTCTGCAACCACAGTTGGAAGAACTTGGCATAGAAAACTTCTGGTTCCAACAGGATGGCGCTACATGCCACACGCATGAAATGGTCGCTCTTCTTAAAGACATTTTCCCTGCCAGACTGCTCTCAAAAATGGAGATATTGAGTGGCCGCCTCATTCTCCTGATTTGACGGCACCAGATTTTTTTCTTGTGGGATACTTGAAAAATTAAGTCTATATTAATCGCCCACAAATGTTAGAAGACTTAAATGCAAATATTCGTGAGGATATTGCGCAAATTCCAGCTGAAATATTGCGCAAAGTTATGCGACACGCTCAAAGTAAAGTTGGTCATTGTCTGGCTTGCCGTGGTGGTCATTTACTCGATGTTGTTTTTCATAAATAATTTTACATGTTTTAATAAATAGTTTTCATAATTTTTTTTGCGCCGAATTTTTTTTTATTTTAAAAAACCTTGGCTGGGTTTATTTTGCCGTACCCTATATTACTTCTAACACCCTATATAAATATTTGCAGTGGACGGTACTTACGTATTTATTTTCTGGTTTGAATAAAACGGAAAGTTAACTACGCTCAGTACATTCTTATATAAATGGAGAATTCGCCGATTTGAAATCTGATTCTGTGCTATCTTGACTTTGAGATACATCAACAAACAGGGATCTTTTCATTTATCAATAAATGGAAGTTTCCATCTATGTCAAAGAGAAGTTTTCTTTTATCTGTCACAGGAAAAAACTGTTCAGCACCCCATATGTCATCGAACTAAAACGTCATAAACCCTTGTCACCACACGGCTACATACATAATAAATAATATATCAAAAACGCAATTCGTGTTGACACGCGTGATTATACATAAAAAGCTTACAGGAGTTATATGTTTTATGTAAGCTATTTATGTAACAATGGTATTATTACTCTAATCACCTGCTGTCGATAAAATTCCTGTAACAATTTGTATTTAATGAGAAAATATGTTTTTAAAGCAAGAAAATTATTCATGTTTCCATATTAGCTGCCTCACTTTTTATTAAACTCATTGTTTATAAGTATTTCTGTTCAACAAGAAGTTCAAACAAAATCCTTTCTCTGCGTCAGTTGCAATGTCAAATTTCTCAAAATTGCTTGCTTCTGCAAATCTTGATTATCGGAACAAAATATATTTCATCAACTTAGATAAATAATTACTACGTATCAGATACTTTATCGCGACATATTGAAAGCAAAATTAGCAAGATTTTCCTTGAAAAGGCTCTAATAAAAATCACACATTATGTCTAAACATTATTCATAGTCGTGTTCAATGAAGTATTGTACAACCGTGTTATGTATCTTCATAGATAACTATAACAATAACTAAACAAAAAACTAATAGCAAAATATATTTATTCAAAATAGCATATGTATGACTCCTTTCTCCGGGCGGGGAAGCAGAGTAGTTAATTAGAAAAATCAAATAAACTTATGACTAAGTGAATCAAAAAACAACAAAAATCTAGCAATTGCCAATTCAAATCATACAAAAATCAATCCAACTTAATTAATTGTTATTGGGTGCCACCATCTTTTAAGTTTAAAATATACAACTATTCTCCTTAATAAACAACTGGCTACCTCTAAAAGATGGAACATAGGTAGTTATCCAAACAGTCAATGCTAATGAACCACACAAAAATGTATAGCACTTTAAATGTACCAGGCGGATTTGCAAGTGCTTACTATAATTCAAGTCAACATTTTATTGTTCAATCGCGAAGCACACAGAGCTTGATCACAAGGTAATCGAGGTACCTAGGTACCTAGGGTTCGAAGAAAACGTTTTGCTGTTTTATTAAATTTACAGACTTTCGCCTGTACATGACTATACTGAAACAATCTTATTTGGAGCTCTTGGACCACGAGCACGACCAGGGGCTTATCCTTTATCACACCAGCTCGGCTACTTCATAACTTCTTAGCTCACCAACATAGTTCCAGGCAAATTCAAGGTAAAACACACAGCTACTCACATGTCTTTAACTCGTCCTTAGCCGGGTCCCCAGTCGGGCTCGTTCTGCCGTTCTCCCGCTAAAAGAACTCACTGAATTCATCCTTTCGCCGCGCGCTCACGATGTATCTTTTTAGTAAACAATTTTTTGCACAGTAGCGGCGCACTATATGGGCAGTACAATAGGATTTCACGAAATTATCTTAATCGAATTTGGAAGTTATTCTATAACTCGAACCATTCCATCTAATTTATAAGGAATGTTGTTCAATTATTTACCTTACGAAACTGGACTGTTATAAAACTTGCTTGAAATAAATTTTATAATTGAAATATATTATGTCGTTTCACTCTAGGAACATATTATTTGTTTATTAAAATACACTGAACTGATTCTGCGGTTGGCTCCTTGTGAAACATTATTAAATATTATAAATATATGAAAGAAATTTACTTTTTAATGTTTCAAAAATATTTTATTAGAAACTCTACACGTGTTTCGGCTTTTTAGGCCTTTGTCAAGAGTACAGTGAATACTGAACAGTAAAATTTGTGTCCATTGCTTATATAACGACATCTGGTACCTACTATAAAACTATTGTAAAATATGTTTTTATAAGTTGAATATTACTTTATATTGAAATCTAAATTATTTTATTTAAAATATGGTGGCCGGTAAAAATTTCTTGTTCATTCGTTAAGTTTTTGTTATTTTTAACAGCTTTACGTATTTCTAATTGTTCTAATAGATCAAGTTTCTTTCCTTTCTTTTCTGAATGGAGTAATTTGACATTATTTAAATCTATACAATGTGTTGACATGCCCGTACTATATACATTGTTTACAATAGATTTCCTGTGTTCATCGAATCGCTTTTTTACATTTCGTCCAGTTTGTCCAATGTATATAGCATCACAGTCACTACATTTTAACTCATATACTCCTGTTTTTTGTAGTTTTTCAGTTTTGTCTTTATTATTAATTAACATTTTACCTAAATTATTTTTATTTACTGAAATTGTTCTACATCCTAGTTTATCCAGTTTATTACTAACTCTATTGCTAATCTTAGGCCTATAATTAATATATTTATATCTCTTATTGCATTCCTGAGAAGAAACGGCATAAAACTCTTTATGTAAAGTTTTCTTTTGTTTGTTTTTTATTAGTTTATCTATTAGGTTTTCTTTATAGCCATTGTTTTTCGCAATTTGTTTGATTACGTTAACTTCTTTTTTAAAATTCTCTTCGCTTAGTGGAAATGTTAATAGACGATGTATGTAGCTGTGGAATGGTGCCATTTTTATTTGCAATGATTGTTTAGATTTACTATGAATTATTGTATCTGTGCAAGTAGGTTTACGATAAATGTCAAACTCTAATCTATTATCGATATTTTTTATATTAATGTCTAAAAAGTTTAAACCCTCGTCATTTTCCATTTCTAATATGAATTGAATTTTCCGATTAAGTGAATTTAGAACACCTAAGAATTTATTTAACTGCCTTTCCGTACCTCTCCAAATGCAAAACACATCATCTACATAACGGGTCCAGAAAAATATGTTTTCAACTAAAACGTTTTTTGTATTAAACAGTACATTTTCAAAATCGGACATAAAAATTTCAGCTAGTAAGGGAGATATGGGTGAACCCATTGGTAATCCGTCCAATAATTTATAAATTTCCCCGTTAAATTTAAAATAATTTTGGTTAGACCAATTTTTAATCATTAAATATAGTTGGTTTTTAATGTCACTGTCGATAATGGAGTTATTTAGACATTAAAAACCAACTAAATTTAATGATTAAAAATTGTACTAACCAAAATTATTTTAAATTTAAGTATTACTAGTACTAGTACTATTTTTTATTAAAAATTTGTAAAGGAAGTACGGCTGTTCTTCTAGCTAACAGGTAGTGATAATTTTTATCCGAAAATTTCTAAAAGCCCATCACCAAAAATAATTACTAAAGTAAGAAATGAGAAATGTGCATGACTTTATTACCAACATATCGACTATGCACGCCAGATATATAAAGTAGGAAAATTAATACATCCAATTACTTCAGCAGTTGTATAGCCGCTGGACTATCCATCAAAAGACTTATACAACCCAGTTTTCCAGTCAATAATTCTAATGATTTCATTAATAAAATTAATAAATATCCAGTTGCAAGAGGCTGAAATGTTAATCTCCTTTGATATTTATTCATTGTTTCAAAGCAAATGAATTCTTGACCTCTCAGGGAGTTACTAGGATCAAACGATTAGTCAAGAATTAATATAAATACATCGAAGTATAAACTTTCCATGAGGCAAAATTAATTTCAGTTCAGTAACAGGTTCTCCATCAAATAACATGAAGTGGCAGCAATACAAAAAAGTTAATATTTAATATAGAGAGGGGGGAGTAAGAAAATACCAGCACTCTTAGATATGATAATACTAATA
>JANEYF010005641.1:0-148344 GCA_029963845.1 Rhamnusium bicolor | reverse complement strand
TTAACGACCGTAGCCAGTTCAACCCTTGTCCAGTAGATGGCAGTGTAAGCACCAATTTGGAATTTTTCTAGTATTTTTATTAAAACTGGTAATTATACGTAAACTCTAATAACTTCTTACTCATATATTAGACATATACACAAATAACATATTTACAATAGAGGAGACTGTCTGATAATTGAACATTATTATTTTAACGGGAAAAATAAACGTAACAAGTTCGAAAATTTGTTTTATACCATTATTGTTATTTCTTAATTTAACTAGTTTTGCAACGTAATTTCACTAAAAAATGAGCGAATCGGATGTAAGTTTGCCTTCTCATGTAGAAGAAACCGCCGGAAATCTGATTTCTTCACTTCTACCGGAAAAGTCACGATCAGTGAGATTACATTAAATCGTTATGAAGAATGGTGAAAATATTACGGAGAAAGTGTATTTTTAAGAGTTCACCAAAAACGGAAAATATACTTTTCTTGTCATATTACGCCATATTAGGAAGCATTTTGTCCATCGAAAAAAGACGTTGACATTAGCAAATTTATACATTTGCATTTTTGAAGTGCACGTCTGATGGATGTGGAGCTAAGAAATCCAGAATTTTTACCAAGAAGGACATCGCAAAGTTTTTGTTAGAAGCATAAAATGAAAAGTTTTTAATGATGAATGTAAAAAAATTAATCTAGATGTTTTTTTCAAAAAATTCTGTAGATTTTTCATTATTTAGATAACGACAATTATTGGAATGAATGACATATAGAAGGAAAAACTGAGGGATTTGTGTTTAGAAAATGTAAAATATGATCAGATTTTTCGATTTGTTATACTCAATACGAAAACTGCACGTTAATTTTTTGCTATATCTGGAAATTTTGAGAGAGTGAATATCACACCAATCATTGTTGATTTTTTCCCCATATAATATCAACAGATGTGCGAGACAGCTAGTTGGAATTCACAGATTTGGAAATATTCCATAAATTATTGCTACTTTTCTGAAACTTGCTAATTCGGAGGAATATATTGGTCGTTGATTCAGGAAGTCTTCCGTCTCCTTGGTAGCAAATTCTGGAGCAGATCTTTTATCGTCAAACGCCGTGGAGGTTGGAAAAGCAATAGCGTTGCAGAGGGATATCGAGAATGTTACTGAGAATATGAAAAAAATATCAGTAGCAATTCTTGATGAAAAAGGTATTCCAAGCACTCTAATAGATTTATTATGGTGCTCAGTCCGAAAATATATGTCATTTTGATATTCAAATTTACGTTTATAATGTTTTATTATGATTTAACAGATAAATTATTACATTTTGGCCCAAAACATTTAGTTTCAAATTACATAAGTGAAAACAACTGGAAAACTGTATCCTTAAGGTAGTTAAGTACATATATATCATATATACAAGTCATTCAGAAGCGAATTGCAAAAACTTAAAAATATATCTTTGTTAGGAATTTGTCGAGTCCCCAATGGGTTGAGTATTATGGATATTAATGATACGAATATTCTACAAGTTGCCTCAAAGCGATTTAAAATATATTTGCTTAGGCAAGTTTTCTTGATATGCTTGATCCCTACAATGAATATGTGCAGTTATATTGGACGTTAAATACCATTCCATATAATTCATCCAATAATTTTAAAAATATAAAAAGTTTTAGTTTGCGGTTATTACATAAAATTGAATTTATTTAAGGAATTTGTCATTGTATCTGTCGAAGCAATAGCACTTATTAATTTTGAACTCAATTGTTTTCCAAAACATACCGTGTCTGTTGTGGCCTACATGTAATATTTCGGTAATTTGCTCGTTGCAAATACCATACGAAATTTGTTTACGTATTTAAACGTAAACTTATTAGTTATGCAATATCATTTCTCTCAGTAAATATATTTAAACCATGAAACACAAAATTAGTAAGGAATGTGTTCCTCAAATTGTGTTGACACTGATTTATAATATAATATTACACTGAGTTTGAAATTAGCTTTGATATAGATACTCAGTTTTAAAGTATAGCCTAATCTGATTGTGAATTTCTTGTCAAAACTCCATTATTCATTCGACTAATTTCTGAGATATATTTTACTGCATTTTCCTAAACTATTATAATAGTTTAAATAACATTAAAATTTTCCAGTGGCAAAAGCTCTGCCCATGGCAGTTCGTTATATTATTCATCATCGCTTGCTTTCAAACGACATGCATGTAATATGATTTTGAAGTCCAAAACTTCCTCTGTATAAAGGAGGAATGAATTTGAAAAGGATTGGCGCTTTTAAAAACTATTTTCTTATGACTTTAAAATTTTCATGCTGAACTAAGGATGTTTTAACAGGCATAAAATTGAAACGGACTAGCTGGCAAGTTGATGTTAAAATTATGAAGTAATCCACAAATGTGTTTTACTTACGTATATGAAAGTTTCTTTTCATATTAGATATAAAACTTAAAGGATATTAGATATAATACTTAAAGGACTAAAGGACTAAAATTAATTTGAATGGAGTGCTATTTGTAAATAGTCGTATATATTTTAATAGTGCGTTTGTAGTATTATAAATATTCTATTTAATTAAATTTTACTTGATCTTTAAACTTTATATTATATACAGAATACATTATAAGCAGGGAGAGGAAACTGGACCAGAGTCCATGACCGGTAGCTAGTACTGCCTCATATGGTTGACAGAAGGGCATATGTAGACAAATAAAAGCAAAAGTATAAAATGAATGATGAAATACATACCACTTGATAAAATGTATTATTCAGAATGATTGATGCCATCACATTAGCGTACACTGTCACGACTAATATTTGTTCTGCATTCGTTAAATTTAAGCGATTTGGTAGGTACATATTTTACAAACATGAAAATAAACGTTTACATCTACCGTGGTTAATGTTGCGAATTCTACATAGTTAACATGGGCAGGAACGAAAATTTGTACGAATTTTACATATTGTTTTGTATCTCAGGTTAGCGGACCATATACCAAACACCGAAAGTAACTGTACGCGGTCGTGTCGCTAACTGAGGAACAAGAGCAAAGTTACATACAGTGTGTCCCTAAAGAATGGAGTAAATTCATTATTTCTTAAATCAAAAATATTTAGAGAAAATCCTCAGACACGTCGATTTTTAATTTTAATTGCACGCCTTATTATTATTTTTTTTTTGGTTATGACGTCATCACTGTTTTCGCAATGACATCATCAATGTTTTTTAAAATAGAATACCCTATATATTTATCATCTTTGGATTCTGTATGAACAGCTGATTGCAAAAGTGTATCACAATTAGGATCTAAAATGGATGTTAAAAGATACGGCAATTTTTATACAAGAATTTACTAATTTTTCATGTTTTGTTTGAACAAATAATAGTCATTAGAACTAACGGTTAGTTAATAATAAAAACAATTTATAGCAATTGTTCGAACTGTACTCCTCGTTGTAGCTGGCAGTACCCTAAACGATGAATAAAGTGTTGCTGAACCTTGTTTATAGTTTACAGTTTATAGAGTAATGTTGTTTATTTTTGTTCTAATTCTCCTCTTTTAATTCAATAATGTTTTCCAGTTTGGTTTTATAAACCAAATTTTTTTAGATGACCCCCACAGAAAATAATTTAATGGATTGATATCCACCTTGGTGGTCATTTGATGATTCCACGTCTACCAATCCACCTGTTCAGAACTATTTGGTCAAGATACTTTCGAACGTTTGCTGCATAATGAGGTGGCGTACCATCCTGTTAATGTAACAGGCTTTCGTCAACATTTCCAGGATTAATTCTACTGGGGAATAAGTTTAATAACCTTGGGATGAGATAGCCCATTAAGAATTGGAGATATGCCGGTACGTTTAAAATTCCATCGATAAATAGGGTCCAATTATTCTATTTCTTACAATTCTCTCCCACACATTTATTTACCTTTTGTGGATACTGTGAGTGCTGCTCCCGCATCTATCAAGGGTTTTTTCTTGCCCAGTATCTACAATTCTGACAATTCACTTCACCATTTAATTTGAAAGTGCATTTATCGGAGACAATAATATTTTTTATCAGAAGAGGATCACCATTGCATATGTTCATCATTGTTTCACAAAATTGTATCTTCCGACCTGGATCATCATCACTTAGTTCTTGCACATGCTGAATCTTGGAGAGATGCCATTTTTCTAATTTTAATACTGTATGTACTGACGTTTTAGTAACATTATAATCCTGACTAACTTGACGAACGGTGGTATATGGATTTTCTTCAACAGTCAGTAAAATATTTAATTTTGTATCCTCGTCAACACCTGAGTGATCTGTTTTGGGTAAATCTTTCACCGTACGAGTCGTCTAAATTTTTTTTCAATTTTACTCACTGTCGATCAAGTTTTGGGTCGTTCAGAATATTTAGTATTAAATAAATTGTATATTTCTTGTTGAGTTCGCATCCTATCACCATACCCAATTATAATAAAAATTTCAGTTCGCTGCGTTACAGATCCACTCATGTTATAAATTAAAATAAATCGGCAACAATTATTGAGAAACCACTACTGGGATAAAGTATTGTTACGTGTTTGCTATCCCCACAAACACCTACACTCGTAGATTCGTTGATTGAAAGTCCAGGTAACACTAACTCACTACTTTATTTACTAATATATAATAATACAATTAACAATAATAGATTAATTACTGTCTTAACTATAATCACATTTGCACACTTATAAGTCTTTTTTTATTTCTTCTTTACTCGTTCACGTTCAACTTAAGATTGAGACTCGGCCCACCGTGTGTCATTTATACATCCATCCACACGATCTAGAGCAGTCCAGAATATTCTCAGCCGTTAGCGTACAATTCCAGTCTCATTTAACCAGTCTACACAGTCCAGTGGCGTAACACTGCCCCCTCCTTAAGCCTAAACGTCCCGATCAGGCAATTCATTATTCCCTGCATACTTGGCTAGTCTCTCTATATGCACCACCTACATCTTAGATTTTGGTTTTTGCTGAATTCTATATACAACGTCGTTTAATCTGGTGACGACAATGTAAGGTCCTTCCCAAGGGTGGTGAAGTTTCGGGGACCTGCCTTTCTTTCGTTGTGGGTTATATAGCCAAACCAACTCTCCCACCTGGTGCCCTCCTGAATTAGCTTTAAGATCATAACTAGCCTTCATACGGTCACTTGCTATGGTAATTCGCCCATATGGAGCCCTGGCGTTATATTGCTTATTTCTTATTTATGGCCCCATTCTTGACGCGCAAACTTTACATTGGCGGCACCAAGCCTCCACATCTTGACGACTGTTTACCCAGTAGAAACGTTGTCTTACTTTTGTCAGGGTTTTGTTGATGCCAAAATGTCCGCCAGATGTTCCATTATGCACTTGCTGAAGTACATCTGCTACGTGACACCTGGGGATTAACAATTTCCAAGTAACTTTCCTCCCATCTGGACTTTCCCACGCTCTCTTCAGCAGTCCATCCTCTACGATAAGGGAGTCCCATTGTGCCCCTAAAGCCTTCAACTCCACTGATTTATTTGAAATGTCCTTCCAATCGGGTCGGGTCCCTCTTTCTTTCCATTTCAGAATAGGACCAATTTCGTTATCGTTTAACTGCGCTTCCCTTAACGACTGTTTTGTCCAATAATCCGGAACATCAATCTTAACGGTCTTCATTATTTGTACATTTTGTTGTTCTTCCTTACGGTGGCAAGGCTTGCAGTCTTTCTGACATGGTCTTTTGGAAAGGCCATGTGCCACACTCTGCGAAGTACCAGCTCGCCAGTTTTCCTGCGGCTTTTCCATTACTGCGACGTCCTCAGGGCTGCGCTGACGACAGTTACTCTGAATATGGCCCACTCTGCCACACTTATAACAGCGCATGTCTCCTCTACTCTGTCTCCCACTACTTTGCTGTTGGTTTTGTCTCGGATCTTGAATGTTAAGCTCATGACAGTTCCTCTTAATATGGCCCAATTTGCCACACTTATAACAATGGATGCCTCCATTCGTCCTCCCACGACTTTGTTGTTGGTCTTGTCTCTGCTGGGAGTTCGATTTTGTCAGTAGTTGGGTCAACATTTTGTGTAGATCAGATATCAGGTTTTGTGTTGTGTTGTATGGCTTGTCTTCCTCCACACTCACAGCTCGTACTCTCTTTGATTGTGTGGTATACTTATAGGCAGCCTCAATCTCCAGTGCGTGTACTAAAGCCTCACTACTATGTTTATGCCTGCCCAACTTAAGAATTCGCCTAACTTCCTGGTCCCTTACTCCATCAATAAATGTACCAACTGCTAACTGTTGTTGAAATTCCATTGGTGCATCAGGATAGGCTAGATGGGCTAATCTTTCTACCGCAGCTTCGAACTCATGGAGGCTTTCTCCACCTCGTTGTCTGCGTGATTTGAGCTGAGCCTGATGTACTTGGGCGAGATGTTGGTCGCCATATCTTAATTCTAACGCTACCTCCAAGGTGCTAAAGTTTTGTTGCTGTGCGGCAGGAATTGTTTGGAGCAGGTCTAACGCTTGGCCCCTTAGTGCTAATACCAATGCTGTTGCTTTTTCCTCATCGTTCCAGTTATTTGAACGTGCAGCTGCCTCAAATTGTCTCTTATATGTTGACCATGAACTGTGACCGTCGAAGGAAGGTGGTTATAACATAGCACCAGACGACAGTACTAATTGGCCACTCTTCTCTCTCAATTGCTGTTTGAGTCGGGCTACTTCTCCTCTGACTTCGGTTATTTCTCCTTCAACTTGGCTGACTTTTTCTTTAACTTCACTGACTTCAGCCTGAACATCTTCCTTCAATTGTTCAGTGACCGAGAGCATGACTTGATGCTGTCCCTCCATAAGTTGTCTTAATTCTTCCTGGCGTTCCTTTCTTTGCTCTTCCTTTTCTTCCTGTCGTCTTATTTCCAGGCCTTCGATCATTTTTATCAAGTCTTCTTTTTCTTCCTGGCGTTTTCTCTCTTGTTCTTCTTTTTCTTCCTGTCGTCTTCTCTCTTGGTCTTCTTTTTCTTCCTGTCGTCTTCTCTCTTTTTTTTTTTCTTTTGTGTCTTCTCTTTTTTCTGTCGTCTTCTTTCTTGATCTTCCATAATTTTTCTCTGTTCTTGCATTTGTTGCACCAATGCTGCAAGTAAGTCTTGTGTTTGTTTCTCCGCCATGCTTCTTGTTGTTGGCATTAACTCACGACACGTAAATCAGTTCAAAATAAAGTTTATTACACTATAAAATCCGTAAAATGTAGATATCACGTCTATTTTAATAATGGAATGTTCAAGAAAAATCTCTAAACAGCACTAGAAAGTCTTATTTAGGGTCTATACCTCTTTTGTGTTGACAAAATTCACTTTTCTCCACTAATTGTCCCATGGAATGTTCGAGAATTTTCATGAAATATCACTAATAAGTCTTGTTTTGAGTCTATAACACGTTTCCGTTAACACAGTTTACGTATCGTGGTTCTACAAATCGAATGTTCTAGAATTGTCGCTAAAAGTCACTTGTAGTCTTGTTTTTAAGTCTACAACACGTTCCCGTCGAGACAATTCACGTATCTCCTGTAGTTTCCAAATAGAATGTTCTAGAATTTTCCCGAAATTACACTAATAGCCCTTTTTCTTAGTCCACGATACGTTATAACTAGCGGCACTCGCGTATTTGCAGCTATTTCTAAATCAAATGTTCTAGAACTTCTCGAAAATTCACAAAGTCACTATTTAGTCCAGAAATAGTCCTCCAAACACTGTCCAGTAGCTTAATTCTCCGTGTTACCACTAATTTCTGAGAAGAACACTGTAGAACCTTTTCGAATATTCCAGAAATTTCTCTTCCAATCCACTTCCGACACCAAATTGTTACGTGTTTGCTATCCCCACGAACACCTACACTCGTAGATTCGTTGTTTTAAAGTCCAGGTAACACTAACTCACTAATTTATTTACTAATTAACAATTAACAATAATAGATTAATTACTGTCTTAACTATAATCGCACTTGAACACTTATAAGTCTGTTTCTTATTTCTTCTTTACTCGTTCACGTTCAACTTAAGATTGAGACTCGGCCCACCGTGTGTCTTATTTATACATCCATCCACACGATCTAGAGCAGTCCAGAATATTCTCGGCCGTTAGCGTACAATTCCAGTCTACACAGTCCAGTGGCGTAACAGTATTATTAAGTGATTCACTGTCAAAAATGATAATGATAAAACAAAAAAAACAAACAAAAAGTAGCCTATTTCAAAATTTAATAAAGAACGTGTATATTTTACTTTTCTTTTAAATGGCCGTATCTTCCAACTTATCAACTTTAGACCATAGAAGTGTGATACATATTTGGAATCAGCTGTTGAAGCAAAATTCAAAAATATATAGGATCTTCCATTAAAAAAAATATCGATGACATCATAACGGACACAGTGGCGTCATAACCTCATAACCTCATAATCCAAAAAAAATTAAGGATAAGTTGCGCATCTGAAATTAAAAATCGTGTTCGAGAATTTTTTCTAAATATATTTGGTTTAAGGAATAATACATTTATTTCACACTTTACGGACACACTGTGTAATATTATATACGTTTATCTTGACTTTCTACTTCAATACTGGTCGCATATATTACAGGTATATAACTAAACTTGCATACATATCAATGATACATTAAATAAGTCAATTACATAAAATCTCTTTAAAAAATAGGATTTTTTTATATACCCCCGGCCCTGAAAAATGGCAAATATTTCTTCTGACTAATCATTAAGTCATGCTCCATTCCTAAATTATGGAGTTATAAGAGGAAAATGAGTCGAAATGAAAAAATAAGAAATTTTAAATTTCATCTTGTTATCGAGTTATTGTCAAAAATGCTGAAACAATAGGAGTTTTCGAGGGTACAATTACAATTAGTTAATAATTTGGAACATTATTATTTTACTTATGATAATCGATTAAAAATTAAAGAATAACTTTACATTTATTAAAGATGTTCAACGAAGCCACCACCAACTTGATTACACAAGTTAGTACGCCGTAAAAGACGACAATCTTTAACTCTTTGCAGCATTTGCTCATCCATTAATGTTTGTGCTCCTTGAATGGGCAATTCCCACATATATTACTTCCTCACCCCTGTGTAATCGTGAAAAAATTTTTGAAAAATTTTATTGCATTTCTGGACGAATCTCGACGAATTATGACGATACACAAAATTTCAGACGAAAAAAATTTTCTGTCTGTGTGTCTGTCTGTCTGTCTGGTTAGCGATAATAGCTACAGTTTTTGAGATAAAGCTTTCAAATTTGGTACACACATTCTAGAGGTTAAGGAAGAGATTGAGTTCGTTGATAAGCAAAATCGGTTCTTAAAATTTGAAATGTCAAAAAAAATATTAGTGACATTTTTGAAACGTCAAACTGAAATGTAAAATACTTTTTTTGACATTTCAAATTTTAAAATATTAGTGACATTCCACCACTGTGATTTTTTGACAAAAATTACTTTTATTACAAACTCCACCACACATCGAGGTTTTTTGAAACGTCAAAATATGACTTTCTTGAAACGTCAAAAATTACTTTTATTATAAACTCCACCACACGTCGAGTTTCACTTGGTGAGGAAGTCTGATCCCCAAATAATTGGCAGCGGTGTTTTTACTTACTTATTCGATAGTATTTATAAATATGAGTTCACAAAATTTTTTTCCGAAGTTTTTTGATCCCGGAAAGGGGTTAAAAAAAAACAAAGTTTTGAACTTCAGTTTTATGCCGTCATTCGACTAGGTTTGACGCGCAAGAAATCAGTGAAAGCGATGACGGTACTGCACTATTGCCAGTTTTACGTATTTCTTGGAAGCGTGCATTTTATTAAAAAACCGTAAAAAAAATCGTTTTAAAAAGGATTTAAATTATAAATAATTAATGGCAATAGTAAATCAATAACAGCATCATTTTCTACGTAATTTTTAAACGTTTTCTAAATTAAGAATATTTTATTTTTAACCTGTTGTTAAAAGTCAGTTCTGCGATTTCTCAACGAAGCCAACTTGTTGTTAATTGCAGGAGATTGCAGTCATGACTGCAATCTCTGTTTAAAAATTAAAACTCAAGATAGTAGCAAATATTAACAACAAGTTGGCTTCGTTGAGAAATCGCAAAACTTTCTTGATGAATTGTAGAAGAAATCACCTAATACCACTGCACATCCACAATGGATTAAAAGAAGTAATTAACCTCACAGGAACAGCTACAGGGAGGACACTTCACTCCACACTGAATTTTAACAACAGATTAAGAACAAATATTCTTAATTTGGAAAACATGACTGCAATCCCCATTTAAAAATTAAAAATATTTGTTTTTAACATAGACAGTCATCTAATTTCCCTCTCTGAACTTCGGTTACCAAAACAATACTAAATAAGGTAAATATGGCAACATAGGTTCGGCCATATCACAGGGAGCAATATTTCATTGGTGATTAACTGGCGGCGATTTTAAACTAATCCAAACTATTATAAATTTTTTTAAAATCCAACCACTTAAGGATACTGATTACATAAATAGTGTAGAAACATATACAATAAAAATAAATTCAACTTTTAATATAGTGGGACATCCCCATTCGCGGAAATATGTTCGCCTGATTTCAATTGGTACCTGATCCACTTTTTTTTTGATAAATGGGTTGATAAAGGTGACCAAAGGGGTAAACGAATTGGTTCTCCCTTTCCAATCCATTATTTTGGAAATGTTGGTTTAGAAAAATGAACAAAAACTGTATTGAGGATATCCATATACGATTGGCCTACGGGTATTACTCCAGTTTTTTATGATTTGTCTGATAATCTCAAATTATTTTCTTTGCAAATATTTAACAAATTTAAATAAGTACGCCCCTGCCTTACACCTTAAATTTGCTCGGAATCACTCTTCCTCTGGATACGAAAATCATGCAGAGTGATTTGATGTAACTGGCTGGCAATTATGTCATAACAAAGTCACGCAATACAATGATAAAACACCTCCGAGAGAGCAGAGAAAGCTGAGCTACGGACAGGAGCTGCGTTTTTATTGAAGTTATTTATAGGACTTGTCCATATAGAAGAGAAAATGAAAATGTCTTTGAGGCGATATGTTGCTAAATATTTTTTAGGAGGACAGGTTCCCTCAGAATTTAAGTTGAATGTTCATTTGTTAGATAATATTCGACTGGGAGCCGAAAAATCGGAATGAACTAGATCGGCATATTACAGTACTTACATCAACCAACAAGTAAATATTTTCCATGTTTCTGATGTTTTATAAAGGGTACCTAGCGTAAATTAATAGTGTTGAATGCATTTAAATATGAGTATACCAGTGGCCCTTAGGAACAGTATTTCTCATGAGTGCGATCCGCTATTTTTGCGGTCGTTTTTGATCAAAGTCACTCTCTGAACTATTTTATTTCGTTTACCTTTTTTTAGTAAATTAACAGATTTACTGCCGTGTCCACCCAATTGGGTGGACACGACAGTGGAAAACTAACTCATCTCAAAATGGTACAGTTTTGAGAAAAGTTGAGTTGAAGTTAAATCCAAAATATTCCCGTAATATGATCGTAAATTTCGATAAATTATAGCCCCTTATCTAATGAACCACTGTTACAGTAGAATAATAACATTATTTTTGATATCAACCTTTTTGTCGTCATTTTTGTATACACATCTAAAGTAAATTTTGATATATGGTGGTATCATATTAGCACATTTGCTATTGAGTTGTTGGTTTTACACTTTTCCTCGAAAGTAAAATTACCATATTTTGCTTTATATTGGTTTTACATTTGTAATTAATTCAAAGTAAGACTATATTAATTTCGCATAACTACATCACTTGATTATGTATTGGTTAAGCATTAAGTAAATATATATACAAAAGCAACATAAAATTGAATGTTGTTTTAACACTAGCAACTTTAAAAAGTTAATATGGAAGCAGCATATCTAGTATATTTTTTTAATAGAAATTATAGTTGGCGAGATCTTCATCTGTTTAGATATCACCATGACACGAAATTGCATTTCTTTGGTTTGTGTTATTTTTACATTGACAGTGCGACATGTACTCCCTACTTGTGTCAGAGTGAAATCATGTAAACTGTCTCTATTCGTCAGAACTGTGACTATAATAATAATTATTGTAGAAAAATTGTACAAGTGTACATATATCTATTTCTTATGTAACTAAGAACTTTTCTAAATACTCAAATCCCTTGAGATTTTCACTGACGTGCAGATATTAAGCTATGCTGCGTCTCTTTATCCAACAGAGGTTGTTCTATCTGCAAAGAATATGAAGAGATGAAATGCAGCAACGCAGTATCTGCATTTAAATGAATTTCACAGTGCAGAACACAGTATACAACTAGTTCCTATTATTATAGGAAAGAACACAGTGTGTTGTGAAGACTCTGTAGATGCTGTGATTTTGAATGGGATCGTGAAAGAAAATGATAACTTATCTCAACATAAAACACAGTATCTGCATATTACTTGGTGTCACTTTTTTAATTAAGAATATTGTTAAAATAATAATAAATATTCTATGGACACCCATTTTCAACCACAGTAACTAACTAAAATAGTAAGTATTGAATAATAAGTCATTTTTGATATTGCAAAAAAAAAGTACTTATTTATATTAGTTAACTGTAAGGGTTTAAGTAAGATAATATGTTCGTTCGTCTCCTAGAGGCAATAGGCTAAAATAAATTACTCTTCCTAAACATTTTCTAATTTTATACATACTGTGTTTTTCCATGGAGCTGCCAAGTGACATTAGAAACAAATCAGATATAAATTCCTAATTTCTGTGTTATGTTTTTAATAAAATATGGCAGACATATTTTTTGTTGCTTGTAATATTAACAATTTCTTTAACTAAGTTTTATTTGTTTGCTAGTTTGATGTAAAAGTTCTGTCTTTCACAAAAAAACTGAACCGTATATTTACAATTATACACTCAATAATATGTCTCTAAATAGAGTAACTGAATTTAAAGACTTAGGAGTTATTTTTGATTCAAAGCTGGGCTTTAATCTTCATATTAATGCTGTTGTACTTTCTAGTTACAAAAACCTTAGTTTCGTTATAAGGTATTCACGTGGGTTTAATGACACTGACGTTTTATTTTTACTATTTAATTCTTTTGTTCTGTCTAAGATAGAATATGGTAATGGTAATGGTAATGGTAATGGTGGGGGAGGCTGACGCCTGGCAAGTAGGCCACAGACGTGCCCTTTTTACCAACCCCCAGCTGTCCCCTCAGCCATGTGCTTCTCTTGCTCCCTCATCGAATCTTTCCGACCTTCTGATGAAGGTCAGGATGTCACTCATTGCGAGGGAGCTCATGTCCTCCCTTAGAAGCGCCTCAGAACCGAAGATACTGTGTCTCAGGCGCCCAAACGCTTCACATTGTCCCAGGAAGTGGTAAGCTGTCTCTTCATCACTCTTGCATCTTGGACATGTAGAGTCTTTCTCAATATCTATCAATGATAGATGCCTCTTAAGTCTGCAGTGGCCTGTCAGAACACCGATTAAGAAATTCAGAGTTTTACGACTCCGTCCCAGCAACCAGGCCGATCTCGATTTGTTCGGCCCCGTCACAAAATCTCGGGTTTGCCTGCAGGCCCTGTTGGTCCTCCAGTGCGTCCTCAGTGTCTCGTGGGCCCACTCATTTTGGGCCATTGTGACCTGTCTTCTTGAAATACCTAACATAGGCTCAGGCCCGTGACAGGGTTCCTCGGCTCCGAGTCTAGCCAATTCATCGGCCTTCTCATTGCCTGGAACTCCCATATGTCCCGGGACCCATACCAGTCTCACTTGTTTATGCTTAGCCAGCTCCTCTAGGGCATCCCACACTCCTGGACGAGAGCTGATCTTGTCCTGGGGGGAGCACACCGCCTTTAGAGCAGCCTGGCTGTTGGAGCAGATGTATATTATCTGTTCCGCTCCATTCCTAACCTGAGCCCTACCTGCAACCGCTAGGATGGCGTAAACCTCTGCCTGGAAGACCGTGGTGTACGAGCCTAGAGCAAAGCTCTCCTGTACTTCTTTGCCTTCCAGATATATTCCCGCCCCGGAAGACGGTCTAGTGGCCAGCCGAGATAAGATAGAATATGCTAGTATAATTTGGAATCCTGGGTGTTAAACATGTAGTAATAATTTAGAAAGTATTCAACGCAAATTTTTAAAGTACGGATCCTTTAAGATTGATGGCATATACCCAGTTATTGGAGCGCCACATGAACAACTATTAACTAGGCATATGTTGAGTCTAAAAGATAGAAGGGAAATGCATTCTCTTATATTCTTACGTAATATTATTCATAATAAGATTGACTGCCCTTCTATTTTAAGTCAACTTAATTTTAATATTACTTCAATCGCAACTAGGCACACTGTCACTTTCTATTCACCAACCCCAAGGACCAATTTACTTAAATTTTCATCTTTATTTTGTTTATGCAACAATTATCATTCAGTTCAAGATAATTTGGATATTTTTATCTGTAGCATTAACTCGATCAAAAAGTTACTTCTAAAAAGTAATATAAGTGCTGTTTAATGCATTTCTTTTTTTTTTTTTGCTGCTGCAAATGCATTGTAATAATTGTCAATTTTCAATTGCCAATTTATTTTTTTGTTTGTAATTAATATTCTTATTTTTATTTTTTTTTTTGCAATTATTATTATTTTTATTTATTTTTTGTTAATTATGCTGTATTCCCATCCTATAATTAATAAGCTTCTCATGAGTCATGAAGCTCACTCCCCTTATTTGTAAATAAAAAGGCATGCGTTACTGGTAGCAGCAGAATCCTCAAGAACTGCATTCACCAAAAGTAACTGTGTGCAGTTGGAACATTTAGCACAGTTGCCTACATTTTTATGAAAACGACGATAGAGAAGCAGTGACCGTTAACTGTGAACGGTACGTATCCAATTTTCTCTGCTACCGGAACTGAAAACACTCACAGTGAATCATAGATATTATTATCTGTATTCCAACAAGATGGTGACACATGCCATACAGAGCAACGAAGCATGAAATTCTTGTGTCGTGAATTTCTTGGGGTTATTTTATGCTTATTCCTTGGTTCGCCCGTTCGTCAAGCCTTAGAATTCCCAATTTTTTTATGGAGATAAAATATTAACAACATAAAACATTGAGTATACGTCAACATAAAACAATCAATCAATCAATCGTCCGCATACTCTCGAAGATTTGAAACGTTCAATTCGCCATGGTATTGCCGTGATATGCGAAGATATTTTAAGAAGTTTTCGAAAGTATAAAAAACGCTGAAGAAAATATGTGGGTCAAAAGGATAATGCATTATTTCACACAAATAAAATTGCCACCTTATTCCTTTATTATTGTATATTTATTAATTACTCGTTCACGATTTTTATGAGAAAAGTTGTCTAGCACCAAAATCCGTCAATCAGCTGTACGATATCTTGTACAAACCGCACAATATTTAGATATTTACTTATACACGTCTCTATATTGCAGAAAACATCTTGTTCAGGCACAGGCGAAGTTACGAGCAACGCCATAAAGTCAAGGATGCCATCATGAACAACGTTGTTAAAACATCCGCAAATGGCAACAAACTGGGACTGTTTGCTACCGAGAACTGTACAGTGGTGGTTGCACAAATTGGAGGTACAGCCACATTGCCTTGTGTTGTCCGCAAATTCAATAATGGAGTAGTAAGTCACTATTTAAGTTATTTATTTAATTATACTTGTTTAGCGCCTATCTAGACATAGCAATTTTGTATTCACTGCATTAGTTGCTGCGTTGTTAAGATTAGATTTTATGACAAAAAAAAGTATACAGGGTGGGGCAATAGTGCGTCGGATCTCGATATCTCGAGTTCTACGATAGCTAGAAATTTTTTAAAAAATTGCAAGTAAACTAGATAAAAAAGTCTATAACTGGAAATTATTTTCGTACATACAGGGAGAGCCAAGACGAAATTACAGGATTAAGTGCCTCTTTTTTAAATGGAATGCTATGTATATCAGTACATTTTTTGAAGCCTCTTTCTAGGCTCTATTCATTCCTATATTATTATCTCCCAACCACTTTGATGTACTGAATTTTTTTGTTGAAATAATGCCATCTGCAGTTGGATATTAAAAAAATCACCACAATCACAATTAAGGGTTTTAAGAAAAACTTATGTGAATACCAGTTACGAGACATCTAATAAATGTTTTCGAATCATTTTCATTTCCCAAAAATGTACAGGGTGGCCAAAAATTAGTATTCAATTAAGAACTCTTTAAATTGAATTTTCTCAATTTTTTCAAATCGAACACCCCCTGTATATTTTTCAACGATGTGATGTAAAAATGAAAAACGAACATTTCTTGGCTAATTGCAACCATTTTCGTTTTATTGAGCAATAATTACAACATTCAAAAATAAACTTAAAAAAAGAGGTTTCTTCAAATAACTAAGTAGAAAAAATTATAGTAAATGTTCCACATGTTGGCCATTTTGTTGACGCACATCTCAATGCGCTTTTGAAATGAGGTTCCCACTGTTCCTAAAACTGCCAGTGTGATAGATCTAAAGGCAGTTATTATTCTGTCCTTCATATTTTGTAATGTTGTTGGTGTGTGTCTATAAACAATTTCCTTCACGTATCCCTATAAAAAGAAGTCCATTTTTGTAAGATCTGGGGATCTAGCAGACCATTTAGTGGTTCCATTTTTTCCAATCCCTTGATGAGGGTAGGTATTATTTAAGTGGTCTCTAACTGCATTTAAATAATGTGGTGGAGCACCATCTTGCTGAAACCACATCCTATTTCGAATTCTTCCAGGGAGATTTACCAATAATTGTGGCAGATAGTTTTCCAAAAAATGAAGATAAATAGCTCCAGTCAATGTACCATCAAAGAAACGTGGCCCTATTACATGTTCTCCAATAATTCCACCCCAAACGTTTATACACCATCTGTGTTGGTTATCAACTTGCATAAAAAAGTGAGGATTTTCCGAAGCATAATAATGGAAATTGTGCCTATTAACAAATCCATTTTTATGAAAAGTTGCCTCATCAGTGAATAAAACATTATTGAATAAGTTGACATCAACTTGTGTTTTACCTCTGGCCCAATTACAAAATTGTAGGCGCTTTCGAAAATCGTCATCAGATAATTCCTGGTGCATTTGAATATGATATGCATGCAACTTATTTGTTTTTAAGATTCGACCCACAGACCGTCTACTTATTCGTACTAATGAGGTCACTTCTCTTTGACTAACATGGGGATTTTCAACCGTTGCCAGCACCACAGAAAACTCATTTTCTTCGTTCACAACACGTTTTATTCTTTCACTTTTTTTATATTCGACATTTCCAGTTTCCAGAAATCTATCGAGAAGGTTTTGGAAGCCTTCTTTCAGGATAACGTTGGTGATAAATTCTATTGGCAAGTAAACAATTTCTGTCTGACTCGCTCAAAACAAAAGTCATGTCTACAAGTTCCGCTTTATTAAAATTCATATTGTAAAATTACAAATATTTTAAATTCAATACAAATTGTAACTAACGACCGATAAGTGTGATAAATGCTCCTTTGTACACGACAATTTATACCAAACTGAGGTTTTATTGCTTGTCAAATAACGAAAACAGCAAAAAATATGTACAAAAAAAACATTACAGTAAAGGACTGGTTAAATACTATTTACTCATTTCAATTGAAATTGTCCCACTAAATGGCCTCATTTCAAAATTGCATAAAGACGTGTGTCAATCCAAATGGGCAACATGTCGAACACCTATTATAAATTTTTCTAATGAATTATTTGAGTGAACCTCTTTTTTTAAGTTTATTCTTGAATTTGACATTTATTTATAAAACGAAAATGGTTGCAATTAACCATAGGGAAGTACTTAAAAAAATGTTCGTTTTTCATTTCTACATCACATCGTCGAAAAATATACAGGGTGTTTCATTTGAAAAAATTGAGAAAATTCAATTTAAAAAGTTTTTAATTGAAAAATAAACACTTATTTATTTATAAAACGAAAATGGTTGCAATTAGCCATAGGGAAGTACTTATAAAAAATGTTCGTTTTTCATTTTTACTTCACATCGTGGAAAAATATACAGGGTGTTCCATTTGAAAAAATTGAGAAAATTCAATTTAAAAAGTTCTTAATTGAATACTAATTTTTGGCCACCCTGTACATTTTTAGGAGATGAAAATGATTCAAAAACATTAATTAGATGTCTCGTAACTGGTACTCACATAAGTTTTTTTTAAAACCCACAATTGTGACTGTGGTGATTTTTTTAATATACATCTGCAGATGGCATTATTTCAACAAAAAAATTCATTACATCAAAGTGGTTGGGAGATAGCCAATAATAATATAGGAATGAATAGAGCCTAGAAAGAGGCTTCAAAAAATGTACTGATATACATAGCATTCCATTTAAAAAAGAAAGGCACTTGGTCCTGTAATTTCGTCTTGGCTAGCCCTGTATATTCGAAAATAATTTCCAGTTATAGACTCTTTTATCTAGTTTACTTGCAATTTTTTAAAAAATTTCTAGCTATTGTAGAACTCGAGATATCGAGGTCCGACGCACTATTGCCCCACCCTCTATATTAGTGTATATAGGATAGTAAGCTGACAAACATATTATTAAGCATCGCAAAAATATATTTCTTTGGATTGATTTTGCTTTGGTATATTTGATTTGAAATATCTGTGCGTAACACAGATTGTGTATTTTAAGTTGATCACTTGAAATAAATCAACGCCTTCAGCTTTTTTATGTGAAGAGATTGACCAACATTTTTTGGTTCCTTGCAAACAAAAATGTCAAATACGCATCTATGTTGTTTAAAATGATCAATGAGATATCATTTTAACGTTTATTCTTGCACTCAAAATAATAATTAAGTATGACAAATAGTAATAAATACTAAATGTCACATCTAATAAGTACAAAGTCGGGATTCTCTCACTTTATTTAGTTAAAAATTAAAAAAGATAGAACTACCTTATAACCTATTAATACTATACTATCACATAGAGACGTATAATACCCAGGTCCTTCTTGCCGATGTTGCGTGCACCCACTTCGTACTGATGAAGGCAAGAACCAGAAAATGTTCAACAATCGTGTGCGCGACGGTTTCAAGAAAAATCTCTTATTATGTAAAAATCCTTTATTAGTGGTCACTTACAGTCAAAACCTTCACTTCTTGTATGCTACAAATTGTAAATGATCAAGAGGTGTGAGTTGTAGTAGTAGCTATGAGTGACAACTTTATTCAACTTTCAATTAAATAATCTGAGAACATTTTGACCTTGGCAGGTATATTATATATTGAAGCTTACGAAAGAAATAAACATAAAACGGCAATGCTTTGGTTTGAAATGCTTCAAAATTTAATTCAATTTAGGTAATTTTTGAGTTTCTCTCGTACTATCTACGAAACGAAATTTTCCACTCCACTGAAAAGTTTACTTTATCTTTTCTGAACATACTGGCGTAGGATTTATAATTTTATAACTAATAATAAATAATTTATGCAACTAAATACAATGTTGAGAAATAGTTAAAAAATAAACTTAAAAAAAGATAAGTTTCAACGACCTGTTTCTCTGAAACCGAACGAAATACAATTTATGTCTACTGAAACATTTTTTCTTTAAATGGGATCGCTACTCTCTCACTTGTCGAGGCTTAGTATCCATATGAGAATGGTAGTATTGTACATGAAAATTGTTGCATTCTCTTATCAACAAGCTATTAAAAATTTTATGCATCCTGATAAAATGTGTTTCATCCTCTAAAATACACAGTAACGAATACACATTAAATTCATAAATTCCTGAGGAATCATAAAATATTAATTGTGTTTATGTACCATTATAGCCTGACACAAATTATACTTTCAAATTAGTACAAATATTCGCTTTACTTCGGTCTTTTCGTGTTGCTTTTCACCGCCTAAGTTTATTTATTTAGGATTTCAATTAAGCATTTCTGAAACTTGACTTTAATGCTGTTGTTATGTATCACAACATGTGGATCTACAAATCCCCTTATACATAATACTGGTAAAGAAACATGTGTCGCTTTTATCTGTATTTTTAGAAAATATTGTATAAAATTTTTATATCTAAACACTTGTATCTATATCTCCCTACTCGAGTAATTTGAAATATATTTTTATTATATTTACATTTATTAAACAAAGTGGTTTTGACTTAAATAGAAAACAAACAGACAAATACTGATTTTCGTATAATTCGAAATGAAATAAACCACGTGACAAAAACACGTTAATGATACTGGGAAGATCATCTCAATAGAGGGATACAATTCTAAATGTAATTAGAGGGGAAATTGGATTGCCCCTTACGTAATTCCTTACCATGCACACATGGTGGACTGATCCATTGGAGATTGACACCACTTTTTACCTTTTATTGGTACAAAAACTCCTTATTTTCATCCAGAAATTTAAACTTAAGTTTCCCTTTTTTAGTACGCTTCCAGAACAATGAAAAAACTGTCGTGCCACTAAAACTGCGAAATTAAAACATAAAAACAAATAATGTATCTCTAACAAATAGTATAATTAGAAAAGATTTTAAAAATAATAAAGTCAGCGGGGGAAGGCACACTACGCCACCTGCATACCGTATTCTCGCTGTTAGCTATTATAACCCAATAAATATATCGAGTTGTAATTTGATCGCGTGACCAAATTGTAACTTGGAATTTGACAAAGTCACGAACAGACAGATACTGATTTTCATACAATTCTAACTGAAATAAACCACGTGACAAAATCACGCTAATGATATTGGGAAGATCACCTCAATATAGGGATACAATTCTAAATGTAATCAAGACGAAAGTTGAATGTACTTTACGTAATTCCTTAACGTGCACACAAGGTGGACTGATCCATTGAAGATTGACACCACTCTTTACCTTCTATTGGTACAAAAACTCCTTTATTTTCATTCAGAAACTGAAACTTAAGTTTCCCCTTTTTTAGTACGCTTCCAGAACAATGAAAAAACTGTTGTGCCACCAAAACCGTGAAATTAAAACATAAAAACAAAAACAAATAATGCATTTCTAACAAATAATATCATTAGAAAAGATTTTAAAAATTATAAAGTCGGAGGGAGGAAGGCACACTACGCCACCTCCAGACCGTATTCTGGCTGTCAGCTATTATAACTCAATAAACATTTCGAGTTGTAATTTGATCGCGTGACCAAATTGTAACTCAAAATTTGGCGACGTGACCAAATTACAACTCGAAATGTTTACTGGGAGTACATAACAGGCAAGTGAAATCTACCAACAAAGAAGAGTCCAGTTCTAGTAAAACTGGGCTATCATAAGTCAGCAACTTGAAAATAGGTTGCAACATCATTTAGTGGCAGCTTATTGCAGTCAAGTGCCCGGACTAGTCCAATCATGCCAATGGATACATCCCAGATAAAGTGTTACATTTCAGGGGCATAATATATTATATTGTAATTATTATACTTTTATACTATTTATTTTATACTTTTCGGGAGCATATTATTATATTGTAATAATTATAGTATGCCAAATAATGTATATTTAAATTTTTCGTACTTTAATACTAGATCTCTCTTCACTGGATTTGATTTGTTTTCGGATTTTGTTATAGATAACTTATTAGATATTGTGGGAATTTCAGAAACGATTACATTAGTTTGTAGGGATCTCCGGGGCAGGCGTGGCTTTTCATGTTAAAAAATCTTAAATTTAAAATACTGGAACTATCCGCCTATGACTGACAGTGCTCTAGAAACTCTGTGGATCTCCTTAAAAATATCGGGTAAAAAATTTTGTTTGGGTACCTTATACAGACCTACGATGCGTCAAATATCACCACCTGCTTAGAACACTTAAAAAATATTTTAGTTAACTTTATTTCAGAATTTGACTACGTTTTACTCGATGGCGACGTTAATGTAAATTTATTAGATACAAATAATATAAGCGTAGGTAAAATTCAAAAAGTTGATTGAAGATGAAGTAGGTAAAATTTTTAATCTATTTAAATTTTTAATCTATTGGAAAATTATGGTTTAAATCAGCTCGTTACTATACACAGTGGTTAGTGAAACCACTTCATCAATATGGAACAAGTGTCTGATCATTCTATAGTTAAATGTGATTTAAAAATTCTATTCTATTTTAACTTCAATTATGAATCATTTATTAATGATCTGATGACATTAATAAACTGAGATTCTTTGTACTCTTTCAGCAATGTTGATGAAATATTAGAACTTTTTAATAATAACGTATTGGTAATTTTTGACATACATACATGCACCCTTGACAACCTTAAAAGTATCAAGAAGTCTGCACCCTGGCTTACGCCTAAATTAAATTCATGATTAAACTTAAAAACAAAACTATTTCAAAATATAAAAAATTGAAAACTGTTGAGTCTCATAATGAATATAAGGAGATACGTAATTTACTAAATTGATTAGTTTGAGCCAAAAAGAAAACATTTTTGGAATATAAATTTAAAACCAATCCATAAACCTTTTGGAAAACATTGAGATTTTTAAATGTTATTGATAGCAGTATTAATGTAACTAGTATTGATCCTTATTTGTTTAATGACTACTTAACTAATAACTTACCTCAACATACAAATAATATCAATACTGATTTAATCTTAGTGAGGTATAACCACGAATTACCAAATCTAAAAAATATGCTTAAATTCACTGCTGTTACAGATAAGGTAGAATAGTACATTGTATATCTAGTAGTAAAAGCAATACATTCCCGAAAGACGACGTAAAACAATGAAGTCGGGGAATGTACTTTTACTACGAGGTACACATACCATTTTTTCAGAAATCGCAATCAATAATATTATAAATTAAGGAATTTTTATTAATGAATAATATTTTTTCATTACAATCTAATTGCTTATGAAATCGTTTCTATGACAATCACTGTTTATTTATTGTTGTGATAAAGGTCTGATTAGTGCTTATTTGGCTTTAATACTTGTAACTGCTAAAAAAAATATTAAAAAAATATTTAAAATAGACAGTGAAAGTTTAGTGACTGACTCTACATCAGCACCTCGCCAGCCATCTCGCCTGGTGTCGAATGCGAGACCGACTTCATCTTCTGTTCTTTTTAATGCTCTGAACAATTGAGCTCCCACTCTTACAGTTTCGTAATGTTTTGCAAACCACAAGAGAGGATCTGAGCTCCTACTCTGCTATGCGTAAACTCCAGCCTCAAGAGTCCTCTCCCCACCGTTGACATGGGAGGTACACACGAGTAACGGACAATCTGGGATGGATACTTCTGTGAATATTCATCATCTTGCGGGTATCTCTGTCGAGTTGGCACAGTTTATCTACCGTCCACTTTACTACTCCGAAGGTGTAGAGCAGAACCGAAACGTCAAGCTTATTAGTTGTAGACACCTTGTCCTTCCTCGAAAGTTTGGAAGACCAAATCTTTCGGAGGCGGTGTCCGTAATTGCCACGGAGAGAATCCTTTATTTGTGTTACATCCTGGATGTGCCGTTGTTGCCCATTCAGATATGTATAGGTCTCTCCAGCATTCAGACGCCTTAGAATGCTTCCATCTGCGAGGTGCGCATCTTCAGAGAATTCTCCGTATCGTCCTCTCTTGAGGTAGACAATTGCACATTTGTCCAACCCGGACTCCATACCAATTGCCCGCATGTATTCTTCGAGCACCCTAAGAGCTTTTTGTAGTTGGCACTCTCCGGAGGTATAAAGTTTAAGACCGTCCACATAAAATAGATGGGTGACCTTGATATCCGCGGGTTTGGAGAAGCCCAACAGACAACGGCAGCAGTGAGATGAAGAAGAGGAGAGGACTCAGGAAGTCACCCTGGAAAACTCCTCTCCTAAATGCCACCTGCTCTGTCGTGAACCGATGTGCACCTGATGTTACGGTGAAGCAAGTTTTCCAGGGCGGCAGCAGCTGTTATATGCATCTCACTAGTGGTGATGGTACCGCGAGACATTCGAGCAAGTGCAACAATAACTCGTACGATGTTGTATTAAATGCCTTGCTGTAATCAATCCAGGCCATCGATAAATTCCGCTTGTACTGCATAGAATTCTGTGTAATACAGCGGTCTATCAGCAGGCTGTCCTGGCGACCTATCATGCCCTTCTTGGCACCACTCTGTTGGCGTATCTGCTGGAAGACCGGATCAACAGACCTCAATGTCCTAGCATACAAGATACGTGTACATATCTTGTAGCAGGAGTTGAGGCAAGTGATCGGCCTATAATTCTCCGGGTCAGAGATATTCCCCTTTTTGTGGATAAGCACAGTACGTCCCTCGACGAACCAGTCCCTTAATCTGCTGCCCCTCGTTCAACCATAAGTTGAAAACATTCGTCAGACGGCTCTGAATGGAAGGAAATTTCATCCACCACCAGTTGTTAATGCCGTTTGGGCCCGGGGCAGCAAAGTTTTTGGTACCAACAAGTACTTGTTGGACTCTTTCCGTACTGATTGCCAGGCATACTTCTTCTGGCTCCTCAAGATGTCTGTGGCACAGAGCCACGAAGTGTGCAATTGTTGGAGTGTCGCTATTGACTAGACACGTTGTTTCCTAAAATCCTTTCCAGAAGGTTTCGACATCTTCTACAGTCGGCGGATTATCTGCAACACGGGTCTTGAAAGAGGCGGAAAGGATTCGTATGGAACAAATTGTTTTGCTCCATACTCCTCACTCGCCTCTTCTACGTGTTCTTTATAGCCATGAGCACTCGAATCCTATCTAGACAGTGCTGCTTGATGGTAAGCATCACTGTCAAATTTAGAGTATGGTGTTGACGTCTTAATGCGGCTGCTATGCGCCGGATTCTGGGAGTAAATACTGTACCACTCGTCATGTATTCCACAACACTCTGGATCCGAAAAGCGTGTTGTGACTTGTTATTATTTTATTATATTTTCGGAGTATCCGATGCTGGACCGTTCTCTCGTGGCCTCCAACGCCTCTCCGGAGTCGCACCGCCGCATTAACTACAGCCACTCCCCACATCTCGTAGTATTAGTGACTTTTGGCTATTGAAGGTAGCCATAATAGGATTGCCGGGTGCTTGCCGCTGGGAAAACTTCCTAAAATTATCATAAATATCAGTTACAAATTCAGTGTTTGAGCAGTGAAGTAAATTTAAAAAGTCACCATGGATCAGCACCAGGGAAATAGTTACTTTTTTAAACCAACGTCATTCCATTTAGCAAAAGAGAACCTATTATTGGCCCTCCAATAAGTCAAGATATGAACCCGCTGGACTATTTTCCTTGCAAAACTTTGAAAGATAAAATGTATAAACTAAATGTAGACAATTATTAACAATATTACGAAATCTCATAAAGATTAAGTTTTTTTTTCTCAGAAAATCATAAATTTATAAACAATGCAATATTTGTGTAAATACTTTTTGAATTTGTTTTTTTATGTGAAAAGTACTAGCTTAGAACTTTGAATCTAGATATTTAGAATCATATGGCGTTTTAAGGGCGAGGGGCTACAGTTTTATAAAGATCAACTTGTATATCAATATGTTAGTGTGGATGGATTAATATTCAAAGACAATGAGATAAAGTAGTATAAAATACCACGAGTAAATATTAGAGAGATGTTTTTGATAAAAGTGATTTAGTAATAATTATTTATTTTGTAATTTGTAAAATTTATGAAAGACCTGAAATTATTTCTATTTTTAGCACCACAAGAGTTATTAATGAAACTGTAAGGGAGTCTCGTATTAATAATAGTAATACTGGTCACGCGAGATCAAGCAAGTATGTTAGTTCCTTATTAAACTTCAAGAAATAAATCTTCATAATTCCGTAATTCTATTTTTTTCCGAGAATACACACAATATACGTATTGCCTAACATCTTTATTGCAAGTAATTGAATATACTATGAAAATTCCACAATAACAGAACTTGCACATCATTTCATAAAAATTTAAACAAGTAAATATTATTTTTGATCAAGATGTCACCATTGTAATGCAAAATTGATTTTTATGTGCGTAGTATTCTATTTAAAATATCATTTCCAAACCATAAAGTGTCCTCGATTCCCTTTTTTTCCTTGTCACATTAAAAAGCCTGTCGTATTCCTCTTCAAATTCTTGAAATATGCCTATATTTTCCATTTAAACACGAAAAAGTAATTCCATTTATATGTTTTCAACCACTGACTGGCGTGATGTAATGAGTTCAATAAAAATGTATTCAGGTTTAGATGATTCTTTAGATAGAATCAGTCATTCAGACCACGGAAATATATTGTTGTTTTTGAACTCAGAAACGACTAAAGACAAAATTAATAGTCTATTTCAAGTAGTTTTTTAAAATTAGTGAATTTGCACCACTATAAGCTTTAGACCATTAGTTAATTAATAATTGCATCTCGGATTCTATCAAGGATGTTTGAAACTGGAAATGTACGTCAACACTCGGTTTTATAATTAAATAAGTTACAAACCTCATCGATATTTACAAAAACAATTATAATTAATTATAGCTCTCAAAAAACTACGTACAAGAAACTATACATTGCGTTCGTAAATTAATGCATAAATTCCATAACATCTTGAGTAATAAAAAATCGTCCAGATAGGTCGATTTTTCAATACATTTCCTTATTTATTCATTTACAAAAATTTTTTTTAAAAAGTATTCAATTTAAAAAATCGTTTCCAAACCATTAATCGTTCTCGATTTTCTTTTTTCCTATTACATTAAAAATTCCGTAGTTTTCCTCTTTAAATTCTTGAAATATGCCCAAGTTATGTAAAAACTATGAAGTCATTAAAACTTTTTTTAAATGGCAACCCCCATTTTTAATACTTCCATTTAAAAGAAATATTTTTGCATGAGAATCATCAAAAATTATGTTACATAATTTTTGTTTTGATATGTTTACGAAAATGTGTATTCAATAAAATTGTTTAAAAAAATTATAAAAATTACTCTGACAACTCAAATTACAAATCTAAAATTTTGCTGCAATTTTTGTTAATTACATAAAAAAAAGTTTTGATGAAAATTAATTTAAACTCGCTTAAAAGTTCAAAATGTGCTCGTACATCCTGACAACGTTGTAATCAACTAACAAACTCCCTTTGATTAGCAATCACATTAAGGCTTATCTGACGAACTTCCTGTCGAATTCTCTCTTTGAAATCTTTTAAATTTGCAGGTCTGATTATGTAAACTCTGAATCTTAAGTAGCCCGAGATATAATAGTCCAACGATTTGGATCCGCCGCTCTAGGTGGTCATTCAATACCCCCTCTTCTTCCTATCTACCTGTTAGGGAAAATCTCATTTAAGTAATTTTGAACACATGCACGTAGTGTGGTGCAAGAAAGTTGGTAAACAGCAAATATTTTTGGCCTAAAATGAATACAGATTGCACATTATAGACAAAAACTTGTGTCACCTGTCAAACAACCAAAATAAACAAACATACGAAGACACTAATACGAAGATTTTAAATTCCTAAAGGGCGTTTTCAACACATGCATTTAGCCCTTGTAGATCCATTACCCCCATTTGGTGGTTGTTCTTATATCCTAACTGTAATTAAACGTTTTACTCGATGGCCAGAACCGTATCCATTTTCTAATATTTCTGCGGAAACAGTTGCAGAAACACTATATCAACAATTTATATGCCGTTTCGGCGTTCTATTACACAGGGTGGGGCAATAGTGCGTTCGACCTTGATATCTCGAGTTCTATGATAGCTAGAAGTTTGATTTAAAAACATAAGTAAATTAGACAAAAAAGTCTATAACAGGAAATTGCTGTTGAATATACAGGGTGAGCCAAGACGATTCTACAGGGTCAAGTCGCATTTTTTTTAAATGAAACGGCATTTATATTATAAAATTTTTTGAAACATCTTTGTGGCCTCCTTCCACTCGTCTATTATTATTGACTTACTCTCAGCGACTTGATGTAATGATATTTTTTTTTGTAGAAATTATGCCATTTACACGTGTATATTAAAAAAATCACTAGAGTCACAATTATCGATTATACGATAAAATATGTTAGTGTCAGTTATAAGATGACACTCAGCCATTTTCACTTCCTAAAAGTATACAGGGTGGTCAAAATTATTTTTTAAATTTACAAATATTTGAACTGAATTTTCTCAATTTATTGAAATGGAACACCCTGTATATCTTGGAAGATGTGATGTAGAATTGAAAAACGAAAATTTTTTGTACGTACATTCCTATGGCCATTTGTAACCATTTTCGATTTATTGAACAGTAACTGCAAAATATCAATCAAAATCTCGGGGTCGAAAAAAATCATTATTACTGTACCTCCTTATATTAGGTATAAGAAAGTAAGAAAATTGGAAAAAATATAACTTCCAGTCAAATTTGGTTTTAGCAATGCCCAAGCAATATTTACAATGTTCGTTTGCAGAACTAGTGTCTGGTCGGACATTATATTTTCCTGAGAAATTTTTTATTAATACTCATGATGATATAGATTTAACCATTTTACTTTCTTATAAGGGAGAGGGAGGCACATTGATGCAGGAGGCACATTGATACATTTTCAAATATTCCGCCCTTAGTCGAGTAATCAATTGTAAAATTCTATCAGAAGATGTCACTACTGTAATGTTCCTTCTCACAAATTTTTATGTGTTGATGAATGATACTTTAAAAGTTAACAGGTAGTTTGTGTTTCATATAAAATTAGGTAAGTTTTCTGATTATTTACAAATGCTGTGCATGCAAACATTATAGAAACCTAGGTGTACTATTTAGTATCATTATATAGCTCATTAAGTTAGGAACCTCAACGAATCGAGTAATTACTGGAAAATTAAAAATAGGTTATGTCAATAACATTTTTGTTTTGAATGACGGGATGAGGCAGAATGATACATTGGTAGTAGAGGCACATTGATACGCGTATCAATGTGCCTCTAGGTTTTATTTGTGGCTAGATAATGAATAGTGCTCCCTTAATTTCTAGAAATGGTTCGAACGTATAAGAAAAAAACTCAAAGGGCCTTTATTAATGAAAACAATATTAAACAAGCTATAAGAGACGTGATTAACAAAACAAAATCTATTAGAGCCGCAGCTGCAGATTATAACATCCATCCTGCAACTCTACAACATGGATTAAAAATATTTCGAAAACTGCACCCTGATGTGAATGAAATTGTATCTGATGACTCAGCACAGGAAAATGAAGTCGTTTCCATACAAAATGCAGAATATCATATATATACTAGCAATCAAGTATTTACTGTACAGGAAGAAGAAAGTCTTGAAAAATATTTTATAAAATCTTCCCAAATTCAATACGGACTAACATACCATCAAGCTCAAACTTTAGCTTATGAGTTTGCGATACACTGCAACAAAAATAACATTCCAAAAAGTTGGATTGAAAACAAATTGGCTGGCTTATTCTGGATGTAATCGTTTATGAAACGTCATCCGAAGCTTAGCTTGCGACGACCGGAGAATACTAGCCTCGCGAGATCTATGGCTTTTAATAGGCACACTGTAAACGAGTTCTTTACGAACTATATTAGCATCACAACCAAATATAAATTTACTCCTGATCGAATCTACAATATAGATGAAAGTGGCATTTCTACCGTTTTACCATGCCCTAGAGTTATTGCTGAAACCGGTAAGAAACAAGTAGGCCAAGCAGTTTCTGGAGAGAGGGGATAACTTTTAACATTCGTGGGTATCATAAATGCCACAGGAAATGCCTTACCTCCTGCAATAATTTTCCCGAGTGTAAGATATAAGGATTATTTTCTTAATGGGGCACCTACTGGGTCTTTAGGATTGGCATCCAAATCTGGATGGATGACTTCACCTTTTTTCGTAGATTTACTCAAACATTTTCAAAAAATTACCAATGCATCTAAGGAAAATTCTACACTAATTCACATTGACAACCACGAAACCCATTGTAGCATAAATGCTATAAATTATGCAAGAAACCATGGAATACATTTACTCTCCTTCCCTCCACATACATCACACAAACTACAACCATTAGATGTTGGTGTTTATAGTTCATTTAAAGCTAATTGTAAGACAGCATTTAACAATTGGATGGCTACAAATCCCGGAAAACAAATTACTATATATAATGTACCAGCATTGTCTAATATAGCTTTTAAAAATTCTTTTACCATAAAGAATATTACAAGTGGTTTTAAGAAGTCAGGGTTATGGCCAATCAACCAGTTGGTTTTTAATGATGAAGATTTTCTTTCTTGTTACGTGACAGACCGCCCAGCGGCTACTAGTAATGAGCAACAAACAGAGAATGAAGCCAATAATAACATAAACATTGTTAATAACAGTAGCGAAGAGAAAAAAACGATGATGATAATGCCAACAAAGAAAATATTAATCAACCAATTCCATCAACGTCCAAAGTATCTTCGAATATTCCTAATCAATCAATGACATCTCCATCAATTGTCAATCTAAGTGATACCAAGTTATTATTATCTAATAAGGTGATACTCATTCCAGAACAGATCAAGCCTTACCCTAAAGCCCAGCCACGAGTCAAAAAGATAAACTCAAGGCAAGGAAAATCTCGAATATACACGAGCACTCCCGAAAAACAAAGAATAGAAGAAATTCTGAAAGCCAAAGAAGAAAAACTTGCTAAACTTAAGAAAAAAGTAGAGCCTGTTAAAAAGAAGTTGAAATTAGTTGAAAGTAGCTCTGAGGAAGACAGTATATCAGAACTTAGTTTATCAGATTCAGTGGGGGATATTAGTGAAGAAGAATTCCCTTTACTATGCGATGATGAAGAACTAAATTTAAAGGATTTTGTGCTCGTGCAGTTTTGTACAAAGAAAACAAAATTACACTACATTGGATGCATTCAGAGAATAATTAATCTGGATGAATTAGAAATTAACTTTTTTGCGTCGTAAAGGTAATAAAGAAAATGCATTTATATTTCCAGTTATCCAAGATGTGAGTGAGGTAAGCAGAAGTGACGTTATAATGAAATTGCCAAATCCCATTCCAGTGGAACTACATCCCGCCAATCAGGTTGCATTTCATTCTCTGTAAACTTCAGCTCTTTAAATATTACAATAATGTAAAGCTTATTTCGTTCTTGTATTTAGTTACTTTAAATAAACACAAATTCAACTATATTTTAGTTGGTTTCTTATAATTATTCATTTATATCATTGTGCCCCCATGCCGCATCAAACTGCCCCACTGATGAGGCAGTTTAATACACATGTAGAAGTTTTAAAAAATAATTTAAGCCATCGTTAAAATAGGATAATAGATCTGTATATATTTTTTAATTCATAGGTAAATGTTCACTGATTCAGATGCCAACTTTAAACTTAATAATAAAAATAATAATTCATATTTATAAAAAAAATATTTAGAAAGTGTATCAATGTACCTCTCTCCCCTACCTAATATAAGGAAGTATAGTAATCGTGATTTTTTCGATCTCGAGATTTTGATTAATATATACGTTTTGAATCCTCCTGAATCCATTCTGACTATTTTCTGAATGATGTCTGTCGGTGCGTGTGTGTGAATATGTGTGTGTGTGGATAGGTGCGTATGTCTTGAATAAATTGTGGGGAATTTTGCCTGAATTTTACCAGACTCGTGAGGACATTTAATATTGTGGGGACATACACGCGTCCCCACAAGCTCTCTTGGTGATTTTGCCCCACATATTCATAGAATTTTGGGCATATTTATTTGGTAGATAGATATTAGGTATATCTACTTGCCATTTTTGTCACGTTTGATTATTTTCTTCTATGACGAAAATATAGATTAATATTTGATGTCTCCAGAAACAAGATAAAAATCAGGTGAGTAAGTTTAGTGCATTGTGCATTATTCATAGAGACATGTCTTATTGCTAACAAGTGACTCCCTCTATCATACAAGAAATTTCTGCATGCATATTTTAAAGTTTGGAAAGGATGTGTGTATCTTCCCACAGTTATGTTAATGAAGTGAGGACAATGTAATATTCAATACCATTAGTCTAATATATTTTAAGAACCTGGTGGAGAGAAACAAAAAAGGAAATTAGAATCATTCTGCTAACCATAGGTGATGTCGATGTGTGGCGTCAAAGTACTGATACAGTTAATTAATATTCTTGTGCATACTGCACAACACACAACAAAGGATAATTTAATTATTTCCCAGTTTTTTTCTTTGATTGTTTCAGTGGTTGGATACTCAAGAACATTTTAGTGTCCGTATCTTCTAAATATTATTTTTAGTGTTCAGAAATTTTTAAATAACTTTCATTTTAAAGCAGAGGGCAATACTAATCAATGAGTGAGAAACTACATCTAGCTATAGTGTTTGATTTTTATTCAATTACAGTGTACTACTATGTACTCAAAATTAATTTTAGATATAGATTTCTGTTACTTCGTTTGTTCTACCCAAGTGACATCTTTAAATAATCCATTTTATTAATTGGAAATAATTACAGCAATTACTTGACTATTAACTATTACTATAAATATGTGGATAACAGGATAAACAGTTTTTAATATTGTTAAATATGTTTGTTATAGTGTTTGAATGTCTATTTACGTACATTGAGTGTGAAAATCATAGAGTAGTCTTTTATATCTAGTATCTAGCATAACTCGTGATAAACATGATAATAGAACATCAGTTTTTTGACGGTGTTGTCAGACTTAAGTATTTTCCTAGAAAAGTTACTAAATGTTCTTAAAAAAACAGAACTCCTTTTAATTCAATAAAGTTGTTCTCGGCTTATAGGGGCCGGAAAAGAAAATCCAAACAGGATTGCCTCCTGGGTATCCAACCAAAAGATTACACTCGAACTCCTGGTACGATTTGCGCTATAGGGGTGGTTTCCTAAACATTTTTTTAGAGCAAAATGACCTTAATAAAAGTTTTAGAGGATCAAACTCTGAACAACTTTTCCTTATAATTTTTTTGAATCTCTAATACTTAAAGAGTTACAGCTCATTATGTGATAAAAATTGCGCACGCTGCAGGGGTGGTCTTGTAAACATGTCATATAATGCGCTGTATCTCGTTAAGTATTAAAGATACAAAAGAATTTTATGAAGAAAAGTTTATCAGAATTTGATCCTCTAAAACTTTTATTAAGGTCATTTTTTTTAAAAAAACATAATAATAATATTTAACCATATAACATTATCCAATATACTGAAATCGTTTCAACTAATACCTGTACTTTACACTACTGTCGATGAGAGTTAAGATAACCAAGTTGGTATCGTTAAAACTGTTTTAACGATCTCCAAATAAGTAATGCTAACTTGGTTGGAGAAACGAGTGTTTTGGTGCTAATAACACATTCCTAGTTCCCATAAGCTGTTGATACAAAATTACACATTTGCTAACCCATAGTTTGTGAGGTTTATTAATAAACACAGTTCCCGATTTAGATAAGTTGTGGGTACTAAAGTACATAAGCCGTTGATACAAAATTACACATTTGCTAACCCATAGTTTGTGAGGTTTATTAATAATACAGTTCTCGATTTACATAAGTTGTGGGTACTAAAATACACATTTAACAACTCTTATATATTTGTGGGGCTTATTTTACACACTGTCTATTTCACATAAGTTGTGAAACGAAATTACACATTAAGTAGTGAGGTGTCCCCACTAGAAAAAGTAGAGTGTATTCAATAACTATGGAGTGTATCAATACGTCATAACTAGTCACTAGATCACAAAGATAAGATCTAGAAAGTCACGTGTGTAGTTTCATTGTCCCCACAGTGTGGTAAAATTCACACGACCCCACAATATATTCAAAACGTGTATAGGTGTGTCTGTGTGTGTATGCGTGTATCCGCGATAACTCAAAAAATACTAATGGGAGACGTCCCAAATTTGGCAGTTCAGATTTTCAACAACATTTTAAATGATATATTAAATTTGGTGAATACAGTACCACTAGAAAAGACATAATGAATGAAAGAAGAAAAAAGGTACAATTTTGGGAAAAAAATATAAAAAATTTATTGCATTTCTAGACGAACCTCGACGAATTATAATGAAAAAGCATATCTTTATGAACAAAAAATCTGTCGGCATGTCTGTGGTATCACGATAACAGCCACAGTTTTTGAGACAAAGCTTTCAAATTTGGTATACATGTTCTAAAGGCCAAAGACAATAATAAATTCGGTGATGTGCAAAATTGGCCAGCTGAAAGGAGGGCCACGGGACCCAAACTTTTCATATTTGCCTTTACAAAAAAAATATATTCTTGATGGAAGATTATAAATCATGTCTACTATATCAAGCGAATAAAATATATTTTCCAAGTACTTAAATAAAGCTGATGTAAACAGAAATATTTTACACATTTGGACTCATGAAATGGGGTTAGGATAAATTTAATAGTTTGACATTTGAAAGATCCAATTTAATTACTAAAATGTCAATGTCAATAAGAAGAAATTATTAAAATATATAACATGAATTATTATTGACAGTATCGAATGATGCTGATAATTAACTATTTAAACATTTTAATGAAACATTTCAAGGTACGCTATTAAAATTTAATTGAAGTAAATGAAGAATTAAACAAAATGATTTTTTTAGATCAGGATGATATATACTGATATAAGAAAAATCTGTGCTGGCCACATCAGATATTTTACGTCACAATAATTACGTCAATTATTTCATAACTTAAAATCAATAAAATCAAAATATCATTCTTTAAAAAAGTCCTGTGTCAATTCTGACATGTGATTATATATTTTTGTTAGAAAAGGAGGATTAAAACCTTTAGTCTCACCATTATATAAAGGAACTTTTAAAGTAATTACTAGAACTAATAAAATTACTACAATAAACAAAAATAGAAGGGAATTGACGATTAGCATTGATTAGAGTCAAACCTGAATATATGTTTTAAACAATATTCAAGATTCATCTTATACAAATATTTAAAAAAATCTGTACATTGCGCCATTGAATGATTTGAATAACTGAATATTGTTTTTTAAGAAAGGGTGAGTATATGTGGCAGCGTACATATTCGTGTTTTGCTATATTTACTTATTTTTATATTTTAATCGTAATAGTTATGTTTTAATATTCTATCACCATGGATTTATTATTATTAATAACCTAACAACTAAATGATAATTTAAACAAGTTTATATTAAAAACTCAATAAATTCATTTAACATTCAACCAGTTATCTCCGTCAAGTTCGAAATTTGTTCTTATTTAACTGGAGTATTGCTCCATTTTATAAATACGGCGTCGTCTTCAATAAGTAAATTAATTAATTAATTAGTTATAATTTATAAGAAGCAAATTAATCACCTTAATGTCTGTAAAATCCATCTGTAAAGGAAACTAATTCATGGCAGGTAATAAATAATGTTTCTTTGCTTATGAATTAATCCTGTAATTCGTAATCTGTAGTTAATAATACGTCCACGAAGAAAATAATGGGTAAAGAAACTAAGCCTAAGTTAAATTAAATATATTGTTTTTGTTTTAAGAATATAATATATAATGTTTTTATGTTTTAAAAAAATATAAAGACTTACGTATTTTCATAAATTATTTTAACTAATCTTTGTCTCGTTCAGGTTTTCAGATCTAAGTTCTATTCAGAATGCTTGCATCTGAGCTATTCAAAGGGTTAAAAATTACACATAAACAGTAGATTTTAGAAACTGCTACGGAAATAAACAGTTAATAATATAAGTTAAGTAATTTTAAATTTGATAAGAGTTTAATATGAAATTTCTAAATGCATTTTCACGAAATATTCAACATACAAAATTAGGCGTAGTTTTGTAACTATGTATGATTCAGTCAAAATTTACTTCAGCTACTCACTATCAGGTGCCAATAGCACAGATTTACAGGCCGATGACCGGCAAGGCACTATTAAAGTTTCCCTTATTTTTGAACTTCCTAATTATTAGTAATCCATCCTTGGAAATTGTCAGAAATATGAACTAATACAAATAATAACATTTGAAGAAAATTCGTTGATATCTAGAGGTCGCTAATACAGTTTTATGTTTTAGGTTTGATTTTTAGCATTACGTTATACAGTGTATCCGTAAAGTATGGAATAAATTCATTATTTCTTAAACTAAACATATTTAGAACGAATTCTCGGACACGTCGATTTTAATTTCAATTGCGCACTTTGTCCTTTATTCTTTTTTGGTGGGTTATAACATATCATCACTGTTTCCGGTATTGAAAAGGCACAAATTCAGAGCCTATATATCTCAAAATGTGCAAGCACTGGAGGAAAATGATCATGGTCGAAGAGGGCAATTTTATCGTTTTCATTTCAACATGATTCAAGAAGATCGTATTTTCTATAGGAAGATAATTTGGTCTGATGAATGCACTTTTAGCAATAATGGCATTTTTAATAGAAACATCCACCGATATTGTAGTCATGAAAATCCCAGATTTATTGTCGCAAATAATTTCCAACGAAGATTTAGTGTAAATGTCTGGTGCGGTATTCTAAGTGATCGATTGAAAATACCGTTTTTCATAGATGGCACACTAAGTCAAGAAAAATACCATCAACTCTTGAATGAAGATCTTGAAGATTTTTTAGATGACGTCTTGCAGAATTTAATAGAATTTATTTTCAACAAGATAGGCAATCCCACATCACGCAGGGGTTAGTTGAATAAATGCTTTTTGGCCCGGGTGGATAGGCACGCATGGGTCAGTTCGCTGGCCTGCTCGGTCTCCTGATATCATACCACTTGATTTGTGGTTTTGGGGCTATCATATAGATCAAGTGTATCTTAACACATCGGGAAAACGAAGACATTTTAAGACAGAGAATAATCAACATTTGTCGCGAAATACTTCGCAATTTTATATTGAACGCTACATACGAAGTAGATCGAAGATGTGAAATGTGGATTCGTCAAGATGACAAACAATTTGAGCAATACTTATAATATTTTTCATTGTTACAATAAAATTTTCCTACATTATCAAAATGTATTATTTCACAAAAGAACGATAATTTATAATAAAAGTAGTAAAAATCTGAAGGCTTAAATGACATTTGTCGCGATGTTGATTTCATTGTTTTCCAAGGTACACTTGGTAATACAAGATTATTGTAGAAGCTCAAATGACATGTTGCGTCAGTTTGTGGATTTGATTGTTTTCCATGGCACATTTGGTAATTTTATTAGAAGTCCAAATTAATATTGAAAAACATTTACTTACTTTTTTTCAACATTGCGCGAAAATCTAGTTGAGATACATCGTTGAATTGAGAAAAAAATCTCTACCAGAATAAGTAAAAAATTATATAGCCTTTCGTTTGAAAAAAAATTGACTATCGCCTACATTACGGTTGATGTGGAAAAAACAAAATTAGTACCAGTTTGTAGTATTTGTCGAGGCATTAATTTTATTTTTTTTTTTTTTTTTAAAATCGGACAAGAAATAACGCATTTACGACTTGCAGCATTTTTTTGCGAAACACCCTGTATAACATGTGAATAATCACGGTTATACAGGCTGTGACTATATTATAGTCACATCCTATTGGTTGTTTGGAGATCGTACGTTTTGAAACTAACTTGACACTGGAGATTGTATACTTTGAAACTATATTTAATATTTAAATGAAAAATGCAATGTAACAATGAACGTTTTACAATTCTATGAAATCATATTTGTATTAAGTTTAACATTCTACATAGGATACATATTTCATCTGAATTTTCGTAAAAAGTGAATATAGCACATTTTGATGTTATACCCCTTACATATAATAAATTTTTATTCAGATGAGCGTAACTTACATTCTTATATTACACAACAAAATATCTGATATGGCCAGCATATAACTTTCTTATACCAGTATATATCATCCTGATTTAAAAAAATCATTCTATTTAATTCTTCACTTACCGCAATTAAATTGTAATAGCGTACCTTAAAATGGTTCATTAAAATTTTTAAATAATTAATTATCAGCGTCATCGATACTGTCAATAATACTTCATGTCATATATTTTAATAATTTCTTCTTATTGACATTGACACTTTTTTTTAACTAAATTAGACATTTCAAATGTCAAACTGTTAAATTTATCCTAACCCTATTTTATGAGGTCAAAAGTATAAAAAATTTGGATATCTGTCCCCAGACCCCCCTGTCGCGAGACAAGGTCCACCGGTTAAAACACTCAGAGAGTCAAAGGAAGCTGCATATTGCATCATCGATATCTAGCCCGACCAATCTGCCAGCTGACCGCTCGAGATCCGCTCACAAGGAGTGAAATTTGACTAAGCTACCGACATTGCAGATTCAACTGAATACTATTTCTTATGTACATTATCTTCTTTTGACCTAACTTCATTTGGAAAAATGACTGAAAGTTCCAACTAGTATTACTGGTCCTATCTGAATTAGGATAGGCTGTACTAATCATTATTGAAAAATGTATTGAAAAATGCATTATAACAGAAAAACCCTATCTGTAAATCATTTGGCACCACCGGTCAAATATTGTTAAACATCGCGAAACCCAAGCATATAGAGTTAGCGTTGCCATTTCACTCGTAATAAAGAAATTTAATTAGTTTAATGAATTTTAGTGAGCTCGAGTACGTAGCAAATGGCAACGCAGTATAAAAATTATTTAAATGCCGTCCTTACCAATTCTCGGATACATGGAGAGTTACGCGAGGTTTTCTCCCCCGGGTTGTTGAGTAACCCCTGTGTTATTCGTCTCCATGTTGGCGGCGGCGTTGGCGGTGCACACGCCTTATTTCTAATGCAGTGTACAGATCCTCGGTCACAGAGACCAGGCCCCAGAGGTTTCTGCACCAACTTGGGTGAACCGCTAATTAAGCGGTATTCCTGTACTTAAACGGCGGTTATGACAACTGGAGTCGTGGTATCTCTTTGACTTCCAGGCTCCGGAAAGCCAGCGATAAACACTAGGGTTGCCAAAGAGTTACCATGATGGTGACGGCGGCTATAAGCCGGGCAAGCTGACTATCTTTGACTTCCAGGCCCCGAAGATCCAGAGATAAACACTGGGGTTGAAAAAAGATGTGCTCGCGATCGGTGACGGCTGCTATAAGTCGGGAGAGCAGTCTATCTTTGACTTCTAGACCCCGGAGAGCCAGCGATTAATACTAGGGTTGCCAAAGATGTAACCACGATCGTACGCCGCCTCGCGTATTTATATGATTTCCCGTGAGTGAGTTCGTTGTTCAAGCTGCAAGCTTGACGGAGATAGCAAAACGCTAACTTGTGTTCTTTAAACTAAAATTTAACTCAAGATGCTTTAGGTGAAAAGTGATATAATGACTATGTTTATTAACCTTTGACCCTATTCTTAGTAAAAATTCTTACAACCCTACGTGTTTACGTCGGTTTGTTTATGTTATCATTCTCAGCTGGAGAATGCTTTGAAATTTTGTGCAGTTTTGTCAACGTTTTAAAATATTAAATGAATACTGTGTGTTCTTTTACTTAGCTGGATAAATTAGACTCAATAGTTTGAATGCATACGTTTTCTGCCAAAATTCTAAGAAACTGGTTTAACCTTTTTATGTAATAATTAATTTGGAATTTAATAATATAAATGCTTGGAAATAATTTAGTTTTATGTAAAAATTGTATGAAATTTATTCGCGATGAAGCAGCCCAGGGCTGGGGTGCTTCAATACCTATAAAAAGCCGAAAAGCATATATTCTAATCAGAATCTGTTAATAACATCATTGTTTTTTTTGTACATATCATTATGCAGACGAAAAATATCTTTTGGGAAATTAACAGAGTAGCAATTTTGGTCTCTATCCTTAAAATAATTGTTGGTAAATGTCCAACGATCGGTGTAGGTATTTCTTCAAACTGATTTAACTGATTCAAGTGAATAATCTGATAATTGTGAGCTCCATTGCACTCTGTAAAATGTGAAAAATTAGTAGACCTGACAACACTGATTTAACTGCTAGTCAACTGGGAATGCCAAATGTGAGGAAACCCGTAAGATATGTTCTGAACTACAGTTTTTCCATCAAGAGATGGTGCTTTATTCCCTGTGATTTTAATCCACAAGAACTTCAAAGAATATTGGTAAAACGAACAGAGGATCACAATGGTCATATCGCAAAACACGGCGTACCAATATTCTCTTCGTAAAATATTTGAGGTGGTATTAATTGTGATGAATTCAAGAACTAACACTAGGGCGCACTAAGTTCGAACTTTATTAGTGTCTTATGTTCAGGTATTCGCGCTATGGTAGCGCATTTATAGATTACAAATTCGAGATTAGCTTTACGCCTTTGCGTATTCGAGGAATCAAATCCTTTCTCAGTACAATTTGTTTTTTATGTTCGAGATAACTGCGTATATCACCCCAGTGCATAATTTACTGTAGCGACTATTTTGATAGTGCAGTTCAGTGCAGTTAACTTTCCCTCGTTTTATGTGTCATTTTGTTAGCAAGGATACTCTAGCACAGTTTTAATATAATTAATCTCGAATTCGTCATTAAATATACATATCCGATGACATCCTCGTAGTTGTGCTCATAGTCAAAGAACCCCTAGCTTGCCATTTATGACATGCTAAATACTACTGTTGTACGTAACGGTTGTAATAATAACTTAATTTTTCACTGATTTATGTAGGATGTGTTTTGTAGCACAAAAGTTCACAATATATCTTAAGTCTCGTACAGACCTAAACGTTGCGCTAAAACTAAAAGGGCTTGATGAAGTTCAAACAGTGTGAAGGGATTATATTTTTTATCAGTAGGATGCCTTATGAATAAAGCGAAGGGAATATGCAATTATTCGTTTAATTTATAACACCGAGGAATATTTATTCAATAAAGAACCAAGGGCATTTAGAGAAACAAAGGTAGAAAGAGTAACCTTTCTCTGTTCCAACAGGTGTGGTAGAAGGATTATTAGGTCAATTATGTTGAGAAGTACCTAATCAGGAGGGGCCAGACCACCACATAGAATGGTTAATGAGTTAACAAAGAGAAAGGCCTCTAGAGGCACAATCAGTTGGTTTATTTTTGACACATGATGCCAACAGTCAGGAGGCACCTTTTCCTGAATATGGCTTACGCGGTTTCCTACAAAAGTCTTCCATTTATGAGGAGTGGTTTTTATCCATGATAGAACTACCATAGAGTCAGTCCAAGTAAAATTTTGAGAAATTTCTATTTTTTTTAGAATGTTTCAATAATAAAATTTAATAAGAGAGAACGGCAGCACATAATTCTAGCCGCGGAAGAAAAATTATCTTCAGAGGGGCAAGTTTTAACTTTGCGCATATAAAATAAATTATGATTTGTTCATTGGAAAGTATGAAACGTACATATCCTGAATCGGCATAACCTACCTGAGAACTATCAGAAATTCCATAAAGTTCACAACTCAGGAAATCGCTTTCAACAATATGTCGAGGAAGATTGATTTTAGAGAGATATGGAAATTCTGATTTATATCGGATCCAAAGTTTAAGCACTTCGGAGGGCGGAGACTCTTCCCAATGCAAACCCAGACTCCATAACTTCTGTATGAGATGTTTGACAAAAGTACTAGATTAGTTAAAAATCCGAGAGGGTAAAAAATTCTAGCTAATTCAGACATAATTGTACGCTTCGTACAGGGCCTATCAATAGGAGCAACTTCATTGAAAAATAATCAGAAGTAGGAGCCATTTTAGACCAAGAATTTTAACAATGGTATCATCATTATCAAAAGAAAGAATGTGATTATTAGCCCATTTGCGAAGTTCAAAACCATCACATTTCAAGAGTGCAATAAGCTGAGTTTGTAGATTTCTGGCTTCATCGAGAGAATCACATCCACAAACTATGTCATCTACATAAGTATACTTCGATAATATGACAGAAGCGCACGGAAATGTATCCTTTTCATCGTTAGCTAATTAAATAAAGCAGCGAATAGCTAAGAAGGGAGCGGAAGATACACCATAAGTTGAGGTATTTAAAGGGAAAGTCTTGGAAACCTGCATATAATTTGCAACGAATCATCATCAGGGACACTCTGTGCCATATTATACAGTTCATTCATTCGATTAATTGCGGTGCCCCTGTATACACGGGTTTGTTTAAGTTTATTGGCATTAACGGCCATTTTCAAATTAGAGAAAAAATAAAATGAATAAAATTGAAAATAATAAGTGTCACCTTTAAAAATATATTTACTCAAAAAATATTAAAAACATATTAGTTACTTTTAGATAATATTAAAAGTATAATAAATAAAATCTGAAACTTTTAATGAATGTAGGTTATTATTTTTTATTATTAGTTAATTGCGGCACACCCTGTATACATATATACACGTTATATATTATGGATACACCTGTAAAAAGAAACCACATACACATAATATGCATCAAAGATACAAAGTAAATTATCAAGAGGGTAATATTATGTTTATTTAATTATTTTAGACAAATAGGTAAATTAGAGTTTATAAAATTGAATTGAAATAGTAATTATTATCAATAATTGTAGAAAGTAATGTGTAATATTAAAATATTATAACAACTGATTGTTATAATGAAAGCAAACACCGAGCGTAGCTGGTGAATATAAAAGAAAGCGAACAAAAACTAACAGAGATAAGAATTTATTCTTTTATATTCAAATGACTGTAAAACACATGAATTATTATGATGGATTAATATTTTATGATTTATCGCAAATAAATTTCAATGTAATTATTTTTTCTATAATAATTATTATTTATTATACAACAAGTATCGGTTCGAATGGAACAAAACATGAACCTTAAAGGCCCATGGAATGATAGTGAAAAAAAAGAGAGAGAATTTAATTTTTTGAGGAGTTTTTTCGGCTGTCAATAAAAACGTGTAGACTTACGACTTCGTCGTGACGGATATTTATTGACAACCTTTTCTTCTTTTCTTCGTTGGACTGTAGATGCGTAATTTATTGTAAAAGAAAGCGGAACGAGTAAAATCACTTGTAGTTGTTAATTCATTAATTAGCACTTTTTGAGAAAGCGAGCGGAGCGAACTGTATGTATTAGCACTCCATATAATAGTCATATCAGTTCTGTCTTTATATCCAGGGTTAAGCCGCGACGAATCATTGACAGCATATTATTAATCGGGTAAGGAAAATTTTAATACTTTAGAAAGAAAATGATAAACTCTAAATAATTATATTATAAAAAAAATAATTACAATATAATAAAATAAAATACTTAAATTAGGTAAACAAATGTGTGCGGTTACTTAACAGATTCTATAATCAATCTGTTAAGTAACCGCACATATTTGTTTACCTAATTTGTAATTTTATTTTATTATATTGTAACTATTTTTTTTTCTAATATAATTATTTAGTGTTTATCATTTTAATATATAACCAACGGTAAAGCAGAATCAATTTGGTTACACAAAATACACATAAAATAAGAAAATTTTACATTTACGTTGGTATGCGATGCATCGATAACGCCCCAGCCAACCAACATTAGGTTCTGATACAGAATAAATAAACATTGAATATCCTCATTTTAATAATTTTTGTAAGCATGGTACTATTTCCCTTATTTCAATTTCAACTGCCCTATAGTCCGACAAGCCAGGATCAAATTTACTTGTTTGATAGCTCAAGCAACATTCTGACGACGAATCGACGTTGCTGTTCGCAACTAAAAGTCGGTGTACGACGTACACAAAACGTCGGGCTGACCGATATTTGTACTAATCTGGTCAATAAAATATGGGTCGATTCGACGTAGAGGACCGACTTTATTCGTTGTGATTACCGACCAAATGTTCACCAAATTTTACGTCGGCTTAAGTTGGTTGTCAGGCTATTACCAACCTTATTTAAAATTTGCCGTTAATCTGACCTACAATAGTCGTGTGTAGGTAGTGAAACTAAGCAATTTTGTATATTATTCTATTTGTCGTACCAATCTATTTATATAAAATGGATAAGGCGTGTTTATCATTGAGTACATATTATATACAAAATACTTCGAATAAAATTTTAGTAAATCTGGTGGGGTAAAAACTGAAACGAAAGAAATTTTATTGATACATATATATAAAGTAGGTTGAAAAATATAGTGAACCCATAAGAATAATGTTTATTTTAAGAACGAAAGTACTATTTTTATTTTTTTACTTTCAAAAAATATTTTCCCTTTCCAAAGAAAGCGCAACTGAAATATTGTTTGATTAGTTTTACGAGTAAATAAAAATTTTTTGCTTACTTTATTTGAAAAAAGAGGCAAATTTCGTGTATTTAAAATAATTGTACACATAATCAACATGGCCACCTATTATTTCCTTCTGTGGAATCAGAGAATATGGCGAAGGCGGGAATAAGTGTAACTATTTTTACTAACCGCGACGTCACGGTTAAATAATTTTACCTGCACCAACATTTAGTAGGCTTTGGTGCAGAAATCTGCACTAATACTAACGTTCATTTCAAACAATCACGATAATATCGACCATTTGTTGGAGTTGGCGTATAAATCTTTACTAAGTAACTACCAATACCTGAATTATCGACATTATTTTGAGGTTATGTTAGACTAAGGCCCAAAAGCCTAACACCAACGTCCAGCCCACGTTGCTAGATGTCTACGTCAGTCAGCAACGTCTAACCAACGTTGGAATGTTACCCAAAAATTACCTAAATCTACTTAATCAGTTACCAACGTCTAATCCACGTTAGATAATAATCTAAAAATACGCTCAACGTTTTAAGTAGATTTCTGACATCAACCCAACGTTAGTAAATGTGCTAGATGTAAATAGTCAGGTTTGCGAGGTTCAAGCTACGTTGCTCCGACGTTGTATGATAACTATAAAATTTAAGACGCTACTTGACTATTATTTGTAATAATTCTGACCTTATAATTAGTAAGAAAGTAGTCGGTAGTCGGTAAAATGTCACTTGGGATGAATGTAGCTACCTATCAAGTCGGTTATCAACGTTATACCGAAGTAGGTATATTACCGAAAAATTAATCGGAGCTAGCTCTTAGTTAGTCATTAACGTCTAACCAACGTTGGTTAATAACAAAAGGACACATAGCCACTAACCAACGTCTAACCAACGTTGGCAAGTGTTCCATAACAAACTTGACCTATTCAGTTAGTCACCAACGTCTACCCAACATTGGTAGGTTACTCAAAATTTAACCATACCTATTTTAGTCAGCTGTCAACGGCTAACCAACATTGGTAAGTTATTCAAAATATAACCATATCTATCTTAGTCAGTTGTCAACGTCTCATTAACGTTGGATAATGACTTGAAAACATATCAAACCTTATTAAGTCGTTTTCCAACGGCAAATCAACGTTGGTAAATCGTCCAGACTTAAGCAGTAGGTTTGCAAGGTCGACGCAATATTTGGTTCGACGTCGTATTCCAACTACAAAATTTAAGTTATTACTCGACTACTATTTGTAATAACTCTGACGTCGGAATTGGTGAAAAAGTAGTCGGTAGTTGGTAAAATGTTGCTTGGGAGCCTCTTTGGAAATTTACGAGAATGTTATCTTTATAATTATTTAATCTTATACATTCAGTTGTACGAGCGCATTAATTATCAGAAGAATGAAATTTAAGATTAAAATTACCATTTATGATAATCGTGAATTAAGTTTTTACAGTTTTAGAGTTACAATATAATAACAAAAACTATCAGCTTGGTATGAAACAATATAGTAAGCTGATAGGTTTCGTATAATCCTTGTATTGTGTAATATAACCTGTGGTAATTCCTTACATGAAGGAATCCATACATTAAAGATATTTCTGAAATCATAATCGAACAGGGTGACCCTCGTCCACATACAGGTATAATCACATCGGACTGCTTGTCACAACAGCGTTGAGTTGGTCAGATATTAGTCGACAATTTACAGAATCTGAAGGATAATTACATGCTTCAAGGGTTTCCCAAATATAACGTTTGATGTTTAACAACTCTCGGTACAACATGAATTCCAATAATTGATGTTATGACGTGACAATTTGTAGCGTGTATAAGCACGTTCTAGTGAATAAATTTTATAAAAACAAAATTTTGATACATTTCTGTTTATTTATCCATAAAATATTCAATATCCGTACATATTCGCCCTTAAAGCATTGAATTAATTTCTTTAATAACTTTTTTTATTTCATATTAGAATGTGAACATTTTTGGATAACGTTAGTAGTGAGTGAAAGTCGTAAGGACAGTGTGATATATTTTTTGATAGCACATTATGGGAGCAAAGAAAGAGCATGCCTACAACCACAGATTAATACAACCCCCTGTATCCTTGAAGGTACATCAAGTTACCTTGTGTGGGAGAAGGCTTCACATTTAGAAACAATAGACACACACCCAATGTTCGAGTATGCTAGGATTTATTTCTGGTTTAAAAAAAATCCTAGATCCTCGACCGGGGATCGAACCCGGAACTTCGTTGGTTGAACGAACCACTGATACCAATAAAAAGGCCAAAAATAAATGGTTCACACACGATTTAAATAATATGAGAGAACATATATCTTTATTATCAGAAATGTATCAAAATTTCCCCAACCCGGTGTTGAAAGGTCATATACAAAGTTTTAAAATTAGATGTCGCCAAGCATTAACAAAGGCTAAGAGTAAATATTATGACGATCACATATGAAAAATGGGTAATACACCAAATAAAATAAACAGACACAGGAATGTTAAACACCAACAGTGTAATTAGTAAAGCTGCAAATCGTTTCTGTGTATCATGGCCGTAGAATACAGATGTACTTACCGTCGCCGGCATTCACCTTGACTGCATAACTTTTTCTCCAGTCCAGTCTATTATTAGCTTTCGAGTTGTGTACACGTTAAGTCACTTGGGCATATTGCATATTGTTTTTGTGTTTCTATCTTATTTGTTGTACTGTATTGTTGATATTAATTTAATAATAAAGCATGGCAGACGTACGCAGGGGGTAGAAAACGGCCATTTGCTGACAAAGTAAATAAATTCATAGGTGAATTCCCGAATTTCTTCTATGATGGTGCTAAAATAATTTGTAAAGTATGCGAGAAAGATTTGATGTGCTAAGATAAGCGTGATTGTGGACTTCACGTAAATAGTGTACACCATAAAAATAAAAAAAGTGGCGTGCCTTCGAGAACACAGTTTATGTTTGATTTACTATTAATGCTGATTGCCTGTGATGTTCTGCTGCACATACTCGATAAACAACCATTTCGAGAGTTCTGCCCAGGTGAAGTTACCAAGTCGCACAACGTTATGTAACTATCTACCAACTGTACACGTAAACATGGTAAATAAGATGAAATATGAATTAAAAAATACACGGCTATGGTTATCTGTTGATGATACCACAGTTTGTAAAAAAAAATCTATTTTAAATGTTATAGTACGAGTACTGGACCTTCTTAAACCGACAGTTCCACTGTTACTAGATTGCAAAAGACTAAGTCAGTGTACTAGCGAAACAATTACCAAGGTGGTGCTGGAAACGTTAGAAAAATTTGAACTGTCAAAAGTCAAGTGTTGATGTTTGTGACTGATGGCGCCGTGACAATGCGTTCGATAGACCGTTCTTTGCAAGAACAAGGTTGTACGTTTATACATGTTACGTGTAAAGTGCATGATTTATATCTTGTAGCAGAAACTATTCGAAAAGATTTTCCAGAGGTGGATGCATTAATAGCAAGTACAAAAAAGTGTTTCTTAAATCTCCTAAACGTCTCCGTGCATTTCATAGCAAGTGACCCCGGTATTCCTGAACCACCACAGCCGATTCTTACAAGTTGGGGAACATGGTTGCAGGCAGCTTTTTATTATCTTGAATATTTCCAACAAATAAAAGCTGTGATACTACAATTCAATCCAGATGAGGTTGCAGCTATTAAGGAAAGCCAGACAAAATTCGAAGATATTTCCATTAAAACAGCTTTAAAAAATATTGCGAAGAACTATAAACCATTACATGAAAGCATAAAAAAATTAGAAAACAGTGCGTTGTCGTTAGTGGAGTCACTGCAAATAGGGGACGAGGAAAATCTACTGCTACACGCTATAGGTGACGCAACATATGAGTGCGTTAAAGAAATGTTCGCAAGTGTGTTAAATAAAGACATCGGTTTTACCAAATTAAGACAAATATATGATGATGCAGCCCCAGATCCGTTAAGTGCGTTCAAAGACTATTTTACGTATGAGTGTATTACATCAGTAGATGTCGAACGGTCGTCTTCAAAATATAAGAATATATTTTCACCAAAACGAACATCACTCATGGAGACAATTATAGAAACATACCTGATGCTGCAAAATGACTACACATCTTCTCCAGTTTGTGATAAGCAAGCTAGTTTATCAAGCTAGTTAAGAGGGTAAGTTTTATATACATTGTTATAAATTGTAACAGTTTATTATTTCTCGTATTAGTTAATTTCGCGTACGCCACTGTCCCACGGAACATTTTTAACAGCTCTAGTAATGAGCTAGATCCTTAGAGCCTGTATAATAATTTTGTTAACGCAGCTGAAAACATTGTTAATACCTTACCTGATGCCAAGCAAGCTTCAGTAACTATTATGTTAATAATTATTCAAATTATCCGGATTTTAAATTCGAGCATGTTAGTTAGCAATGAACTTAGAGATACAATTGAAAAAATTAAGGTTAAAAAGAGTTTTGATCACTATGGTATGTCTGTTAGTATAATAAAGTATATAAAAAAATATCATCCTAATATCATTAACTAAACTTATAAACCAGTGTATGAAAATTTCCCAAGTCATACCTATTCATAAAGGTGGACCTATATTATTAAGTAATTTCAGACCCATAATAATATGTTATTTTACTCTAACCCGGTTTCAGGACAAAAAAATCCACAAATGGCGCTATCATTTACATTGTCAATAAAATTGTCGAAAAACAAGAAAATAGGGATTATGCGGGAGTAAGCTTTTGCGATATACAAAAATCATTTGACTGTGTGTCTCATCATGTGCTTCTTGATAAATTAAATTATTATAAATTTAAGTCTGTCTTTATCTTTCGAGAAGAGACGACAATATACCTTCATCGACGGAAATTGTTCTAGAATAAGAAAGTGAGTGTCACAAGTGCCGAACTTTTAATGTTTCCTGATGACACAACATTGATAACAGGACACAAGTATTGGAGTAACCTTAAGCTGCTCAAGGCTAGTTTTTAGCAAATAAGTTAAGTTTCTATTCTTAATGAATTAGGTTTTTACACTAAAAATGAATTTCTAGACTGCAATGTATCTGATATCATTGAATTGTGACATTTCAATGTGTTTTAATATATTACTTTTAATACGTATTTCATAAGGGGCAATCATTGTGTACATATATTGTTTGTAATTATATCACTCTTTATTTTATTCTCGTATATTTGACTTGGTAAAACATTTTTGTTGAGAACACCAATAAAATTATAATTATTATTATTATTTTCGGATTATCCGATGCCGGACAGTCCTCCCGTGGCATCCGACGCCTCACGGGAGTCGCGCCAGCGCATTAACTACAGCCACTCCCCATATCCCGCAGGGTTAGTGACTGTAGATACCAGAATCGTGTGCCCCAAGCAGACGGAGAGAAGCCAGAACGACCGTTTTCTGTATTTGGCCTGCCAGTCACTCGGCTGATTTTTAGCAGGCCGGTATGATCTTCAGTTTCGAAAGCAGCGTAGGCTTTATCCCTCCGAGTACACCGATTATAAGGATGACCATTTTTACCATGCAGCACTTGCAGCTCGTACCGGAGATCGCGATATTTGGTCCGCTTCTCCTCCTCCTTCAAGGTGATGTTTTTCTCCGCAGGTGCCGAGAACTCAATGATATACATCACCTTGAGTTAACGGTCGAGAAGGACTATGTCAGGCTTGTTGGCTTGGACTAGCCTGACCGTCGGGAACTAGTAGTTCCAGTAAATCCGACATTTCACGTTCTTGACAAACGACTCAATATCTCGGGGGACGTAAGGCAGCACTGGTGTCTGATCTACCTCGTACGAGTGCCTTAGATGGTAGTATAGCACTCGAAAAGCCGTATGTCGGTGGATGTAGGCATGCAGATAGTATGTGCATGAGCGATTCCAGCGCCTGCCGGCAGGTCCTGCAGTTGATGTCAGGAACACGCCATACGCGGCTACGGTAGACCAAGGTGTTTATAACACCATCTTGACAAGCCATAATGAATCCCTCGTTTTCCGACTTAAGCCTGGCTGACCTTAGAAAGGCGAATGTCAGCTTGGTCGATAAACCCAGTGCTTCTATGTTCTTAGAGAAGACACCATGCTGGGTTTTATCGACGTGCTGCCGAAACAGATTTTCCTGTTCAGCAGCTCTGATTCGGGCTTTCAGACGATTTGGTTGAAGTTCAGTGACTGACTCTACACCAGCACCTCGCCGACCTCCTCGCCTGATGTCAAATGCGAGACCGAGTTCATCTGCGGCTCTTTTTCTACCTTGAACAATCCTGCTCCTACTTCTTCAGTTTCGTGGTGTTTTACAAACCGCAAGAGGGGATCTGAACTCCTGACGATGTTACATGCCATACTCAGTACTACTCTGCCATTCGTACACTCCAGGCTCAAGAGTCTTCGGCTCCCTCGTTGACGTGGGAGGTACACACGAGGAACGGACGATCTAGAATGAATACTTCTGTGAATATTCATCATCTTGCGGATATCTCTATCTAATGGGCGCAGCTGATCTACCGTCTACTTTATTACTCCGAGGGAATAGAGCAGAACTGGAATGGCAAGCATATTAGTTGCAGACACCTTGTTCTTCCCCGAAAGTTCGGAAGATCAAATCTTTCGGAGGCGGTGTTTGTACTTGCCGCGGAGAGAATCCTTTATTTGTGTTACATCTTGGATGTATCCAACCCGAACTCCATACCAATTGCCCGCGTATATTCTTCGACCACCCTACGAGCGTTTTGTAGTTCGCGCTCTCCGGAGGCATAAAGTTTAAGATCATCCATATAAAATAGATGGATGACCTTATGCTTCCGGTCGCTGGGTGGTCCACATTGATACCCGCGGGTTTGGCGGAGCCCAGCTGACAACGGTAGCAGTGAGATGCAGAAGAGGAGAGGACTCAGGGAGTCGCCCTGGAAAACTCCCCTCCTAAATGCCACCTGCTCTGTCGTGACCCGCTGTGCACCTGATGTTATGGTGAAGTGAGTCTTCCAGAGTGGCAGCAGCTGTTCTATGCATCTCACTAGTGGTGCTGGTACCGCAAGATATTCGAGCAAGTGCAACAATAGCTCGTGCGATGTTGTATCAAATGCCTTGCGGTAGTCAATCCAGGCCATCGATAGATTCCGCTTGTATTGCACAGAATCCTGTGTAATACAGCGGTCTATCAGCAGGCTGTCCTTGCAACCTGCCATGCCCTTCTTGGCACCACGCTGTTCATCTGCTGGAAGACCGGATCAACAGACCTCAGTGTCCTGGCATACAAGATACGTGTAAATATCTTGTAGCAGGAGTTGAGGCAAGTGATCGGCCTATAATTCCTCGGGTCGGAAAGATCCCCCTTTTTGGGGATAAGCACAGTACGTCCCTCGACAAACCAGTCCGGAATCTGCTGCCCCTCGTTCAACCATGAGTTGAAAACTCGCGCCAGACGGCGGTGAGTGGAAGGAAATTTCTTCCACCACCAGTTGTTAATGCCGTCTGGGCCCGAGGCAGCGAAGTTCTTGGTACCAACAAGTGCTTGCTGGACTTCCTCCGTACTGATTGGCGGGCACACTTCATCTGGCTCTTCACGATGTCTGTGACACAGAGCCTCGAAGTGTGCAATTGCTGGAGTGTCGCTATTGAATGGACGCGTCGTTTCGTAGATTCCCTTCCAGACATCTTCGACATCTTCTACAGTCGGCGGATTATTATTATTATTATTTTCATTATTATTATTAGTATTTTTATGACACGTGACTGATGGTCGAGAGGCAATGTATTTGACTCTAGCTAAAAAGTTTCGAGTTCGATTCCCAGTCGTGGCAGTAAAATTAACTGTTTACTTCCACTGTACACAAATATTGGGTGCGTGTTCTTTGTTCCTGAATGTGTACCCCCTCCCGCACAACATTAGGTTTAGGGATACAGAGGATTGTACTTTTGGTGCTACATTTTTACATTATATCCTATTCTGTTCTGTTCTATCGCATTCGATACTATTCTATTCTATGTTTATCTTTTATGATTAGGACCTACTCCGAGATTGTAGTTACAGTGGTTGGGATGAGATTAATAAGGAAAAAGCTGTCGAGGGTTGTGTAGGTGATTAATATCCTTCGAAGGGAACGTAAAGCAGTCGGTCCTTTGTCTATTCGATGTTAGATAAGTAAAGAGTATCTACTATTTGATAGCGAGGAGGTTCGGCGAAATCTCCAGATAGGGGGTAGCTCGTTTCCTGGCGCCGGTGATTGGCACAGGTAGCAGAAAAAGGTTGACGTTAAATAAATGAATAAAAAAAAGGAGAAAACTACAGTTACAAGTAGTACTTCGTTTTGCCAAGATTTGTTATCATCCTCGGTACAACTTATATACTTATGCATAGGGATGCATGTTATTCACTGTTCATTTGACTCCAAATATTATTTTTGTCTCATAAATTAGTTTATATTCAGTAGTCCTTCCATTGCAACTTTTGGGATCAAAGCAAGTTTACAGTATATAGATCAGCAAACGTAGTAACAGTGTGATTTAGTTAACAGGCTTTGGTAAATACACCATCGTTCCTGTAAACAGTTAATAAAATTATCCACAGAGGGCTAAACTTTATGGTTGAGGTGTTGCTTAAAGATGAATGTACAAAGTAAATTATATTGCGTTTCTGAATTGACATTTCTTAAGACGGTCTTACATTCTATAAGTTTATTAAATAAAATTCCATGTATACAGTGTACAATAAAATTATGAAAGGAAGTCATTTTCGCTATTAATAAATACATGGTTCTCGACAAAACCTCGGATTGACGATACGCCAATAATATTTGGAAAAAAATAATAAAATGTGAAACGCAATGATATGCACCCAATAAAAGAAAACTATAAAAGAATGTTGTTTGTAAGTATTTATAAGTTTTGATAAATTAGGTAAAAAAAAAACATATTTAAAATGATCAAACTATTTCTGTTGTATCAGTTTTTAATTCTCTATAAAATGCCTCTGCATTTAACCAAAATAAATCAACCTTAATATTTAAGAAATTTTCTTTGCGAAAGGTAGTTAGCTTTATAAGAAAATGCAGTTATAATAGGGCAAATAGATATAAGATTTCTTTACTAGACTCAGAGATATCACAAAACACCAAACTTCGGCCGCTCAAATGTATGTAAACAAATTCTATATGTGTGTTCCTCATTATGACAGAATCTGAAGGAGATGATGGGCAGTGCCGAAACTTGGGGTAGGTCCTTGACTACGGGCGCCGCGTCAAATTGCAACTCGTATATAACAATCTCTTACAGATTAAATCAATATAATAAAAAATCGAGGAGTTACTTTTATAATTTAAAGCGGTAGGTAGCGGAAATACAAGAATACTGACAAAGCAATACATTACACTGCGGCGCCAGTCAGTTTTTTCGCATAACGGAAAAAAAATATAATCGGTATCCGGTGGTATCATACTAAAAGGCGTTATAACTAGAGATCGGGTGACAGCGATAAATGATGTCATTTTCAGGGTTGCCTCCAGGTGATGTGTTACCGCGTAAAATGTGCATGCTTATAATATGATACAATTATCTTACCTTGTGGTTATTTTGGCGAATTCGGTAACATCCAAAGTTAAGGGGCTGCAAGTATTGATGAATGTAACACTAATACACATGTATTTCTAACTAGCGGTCACAAGTTTAACAATTTATTGCTAATATTTGTTGTAAATGTTCTGGAATTAATCTCCGGCGCCTCTAATTAAAAATCCACTTGCATTGTGCGAAGGACCATTCACCGCCGACAGGTGAAATTAGCTCGTATTTAAAATATCTGACTTTTTCAGAGGCTCCTTATGTTTTGTGTAGAAAAGTCTACTTCTTTACCATTGGAAAGTTCCACTATACTTGATATCGTAAAAAATCCGGGATTGTTTTTCGAAACAGTTTCGATTTTAGTTACCCGATAATTGGAAAATGTTATTACAGATATTAAGTGACAGCAAATGGTTTCGAGGTACCCAGATGAACTCTTCCTTTAAAATATCGGTTTCTCTTACACAAAAAAAAATGTTTAGAAATCCCAACATATGGCCAGAATTTTGTGTAATAAACCGTTTTTTACAAAAACTCTATCGAAAAGTTAACAGCTGTGTTAAAAGGGAATAATTCTACGGTATTGACTGTAACCAAACATTGGAAGTCTGCTAAACAATTAGGTGCATATAAATTAAAAGGATATAACCTACTGTCCAGTTTTTGTAGGAGTCAAGGATGCCATAGAGGAGTCACAATTTACTGCACAGAAGGATTGTGTGAAAAAGAAGAGCTGACATTAATGAATTGAGTGAGTGCTATAATTTTAAGTGTGCTGCGAAATATACAATGAGTGTGTTGAACTTACAGTAATAGTTATTTACAGGACAGCAGATTCACAGGTAGACATCTTCTTTAGGAAAATGCATGAACTATGAGAACTGCTATCGGTAAAACATTAACGTTTTTTTATTGCTGGTGATTTCAATATAAACTTAAAAAATTCTAGTAATAAAAATAATCAAAATTTTCGGTCATTATTAGATTCTTATAATACAACAATTATAATAAACAATTATACAAGGGTGAACAGTAGGTCACAATCGTGTATAGACAATTTTTTAACAAATGTAACAAATCAATATTCAGTAGAAGTGTTGAACACTTTTATATCAGAACATACGATGAAATTAACCGTCAATATCATCAAGAAGACCAATTTAAATATATTCTTTGTTTCAATCAGACAAATACAGATTTATTTTTAAACCTATTAAATGTACAAAATTGGACTAGCATATACAATATAGACGAGATGGACGTAAATTTTCAGCGGGTTTCGTTCACGTCCATAATAATAAACATTTTCAATAGAAGTTTCCCATTAAAAAAGTTTTATTAACCAATCTAACGATACATATGTAAATACTCCAGAAATTTTGACATGTAAAAAAATCTAACTAATCTTTCTATAGTACTAAAATGTAATAATTAATCAATATAGGGACATGTATAATACTGAGAAAATTAAATTAGAAAATTTATTAATAGAAGCAAAGAATAATTTTTTTGATAATAAAATCACTATTTCATATAATGTGTTGAAGCTAATTTGGAATATTGTGCAAAATATATCCAGAAATTTAAAAAAATATAAACGAACTGTAGTTTATTCACAAGACGACATTGCAACAATGTCAAATAATTTAAATTACTATTTTCTCAATGCAGCAATAAACTTATTGAGAGATTTACCAAATGTAAATTTTACTAACCGGGTAGTCGAAAATAAAAACAGAATTAATCAATTTGAAAATGTCATGGAAATTAAAATTCTAGAAATTGTAAAATTATTAAAAAATAAAAATAATTTTGGTGATGATGAAATATAAACATCACTGTTGAAAGAAATGTATAAAATTTATAGTAGCACCAATTGCTTATATTATCAGCAATGCTTTAAAATATGGCAATTTTCTTGACTTGCTTAAATTAGCACTAGTGATTCCATTGCACAAAAAAGAAAATGAAAATGATGTGGAAAATTACAGACCAATAAGTTTGTTGTCCAGCTTTTCCAAAATTTGTCCGTTGAAAAGGTTGTTTATAATCAACTGTAATTTTTTTTAATGACAACACTTTGTTTAGTGTTAACCCACCTAGTTTTTTAAAGGGTAAAAGTGTAGAGACTACAGTTTTTGAATATTTAAACAAAATTCCTTTGGGTATATTTCTGGATCTGTCCAAGGCGTATGATTCAATAAACCATAATATTCTCTTAAAGAAGTTGGAAAGATACGGAGAAAAGATGGTTATTGGAAAATAAGCTAATGTTAAACAATTAAAAAACAACATATATAATATTTAAAAAAAAACAAGTCAAGAATACATTTCACGGAAGATGATTTTTTAATAAATAATGAAAATTTCTTGTTAAGCGTATCAGTTAAGCTTTTACATAGGTATCATAACTGATGCTACTTTAAACTGGTTTAATCATATATTTACTCTAGGTAAGAAATTAAATAACATGTGTTACAGTATTAGAGTCAATTGAAGGTATGTTTTCATTTTAACACTGCGGACTGTATATTATGCCTCTTTTATATCTAAAGCTAAATATGGTATTATATTTTGGGGTAGAGCAACCGATATACATAAATTGTTTATAATACATAAACAGGCTTCCCTTTTTTATATGAAATTTCATTGGGGGGAAAATTGTGGAAGAAAATTTAGAATAAATAGATTTTTAACGGCAATATACATTTTTGAATGTCTAATGTTTAATTTTAAATACAAAGGAAAATATACAGAACACCAAAGGGATCATAAACATAGCACAAGATATTGCAATAATTATAATTATCCAATACATAGGTTAAGTATGTATGAAAAGGGTCCTTGCTATGCTAGCATGAGATTTTTCAATCTTCTACCTAATAAAATAAAACATATTGAAAATATAAAAATTAGTTATAAAACATTAGTTATCATGTAACTTTTCTTAAATTTGTACTTTACTGTATGACTTGGAAAAATATATTATATATGCCTAAAAATATACTAGTAGTAGTAGCTACTTATTTTACTAGGCAAGTAGGCCACAATGGGCCCTTTTTACCTAGGGACCTACAGTTTAGCGTGGACTCCTAACCACGGTCCTCGACTGTCAACTAACCCACCGCCTGGGCCTGCCCGCCTACACCGCTAGCAGAGTGGCAAACCTCCTGGGTAGGTCTCTTCGACCCTCCACCCAGGCTTGCCTCTCCGCCTGCATCAGGCTAGCGGCCTTCCCGGGATTGTCTGTTGACAGCCTACCGACTGTTAGATGAGCTATCGTTCATCCATCCAATTGCCGGACTCGATCAGCGCTGCTTAACTTCACTGATTGAATATCGGAAATTAAACGGATGCCCATACCTCGTCCCCTAAAAATATACTAAATAATAACTATAGAAAGCTAAGTACTTTAATAATTTGTTCCCCAAGTATTTATTTATGCAATGCATATAAACAGTTATCTATGGCTTTAATTAATGTTATCCTTCAACGTGTTCAACATTAACATTTAAAATGATTGTAAAATATATATGGATAGCCAGTTATGTCATAAAGCGAGATAAAGTAATACAAAATTACACATAACCTAATATAGTGTCCAAGAAAGTCCAGGGGCATTGAGAGGTGTCATTATCCAATGAAACAAGTCAGTGACCGTAAACGATGGGCTCGCCGTACCATGAAACCGATGTTCTTGCTTACCAAGGAATATGAAATTGCATCAATCGTACCACACTTGTCCCTGCCAAGACGTTATCCAATGTCTTTATCAGGAGTACACAGGGGGATAAGAAAGGAAAAATAACCAAAAGAGTAAAATAAAAAGGTACAACGTAAAATGGGTAAAACATAAAAAGCTAAAATATAAAAAGCCTCAAGGGTGGAAGGCGGCTTAATTAAGTGATCCATGCCAGCCCTGGATATATCATTTAACGAGTGAGGCCTTTAAACAAGATTTGTTTCAATATCCATTATCTGTCGCGGATCGTGTTTATTCCACACAATACCTCAAACCAACAATTAAACAATACTCCAGTGACCTTTTGTGATTCCTAAATAATTAATGGAAGTAAAAATGGCAACTTTAAACAAAAATTCACTTTAAAACTCAAATCTCACCGTAAACCAACCATTCCATTCGTGTTAAAAACAACGTTAACTTCTGTTAGTTTATATCAATTTCTAACTTTAAAATTAGGAAAGGTAATATGTGAAACCATGTATATACATCATTAGTAATACAATGGTACTAATAAAGTAGGATATGTGAAATTTTGTCTTAAAAAGGGGCCGAACTACTCCGAAGAGATTATGTGGGGTAAACACTGCCGAGTCGTACCAGTTGTTAATTAGTCTACCTTAAAATTCTGCAACTAATTATACACCGATGAATGTTTACAACGATTAGGAGATATACGCGTTACAATTGTTTGCCAATGTTCATTAGGTGTTTACAATATAATCTGCATACATATGTCAGCAAAAGTCGTCTCTGGAACTTATCGTTACCCCCCCCTGTCTCTAGTTATAAGTAACGGGACAGTACAGTATGTTTTTTAAAGAATTTGCCCGTTTTTATTTGTTGCTTAATTATAAGCAAGTATGAAGTTGGAAAGAGATAATAGGATATCGACGTTATTTATAAGATTTGTTTACATTCCGCTAATTGCCAGTTGCCACAAAAAGTTTAGCTGATGCGTGCCGAAAAATACCACAAAATTTTTCATTAAACTTCAAAGACGCATACACAGCCACTTAGTAAATAAACAAACTTTACATGTATTTGCTGTACAAAGGTACAACGTAAAATGAGTTAAACGTAAAAAGGTAAAATATAAAAAGCCCTCAAGGGTGGAAGGCGGCTTAATTAAGTGATCCATGATCCTACTTGCCAACTCTGGATATATCATTTAACGAGTGAGGCCTTTAAACAAGATTTGTTTCAATGTCCAGTATCTGTCGCGGATCGTGTTCATTCCACACAATACCTCAAACTAACAATTCAACAACAGTAAAGTGACCTTTCGTGATTAGGAGATACAAACGTTACAATTGTTTGCCAATGTTTATTAGGTGGTTACAATATAATCTGCATACATATGTCAGCAAAAGTCAGCTAAGATATCACTAGCAATTTTCTCGGTAATTTTCAAAACAAATTCGTAGCACAAAAACTAATGTGATGTAGTTCTTTCTGAGAAATCGGATGTCGCTAAAAAAATCGAAGTGGAGGATTTTTATATTCTTTGTTATGGGATATTACTAGAACAAATTCTGTATCTCCAGTTTTTTTATATCACTTCTATTTGGCCGGTAATGAATTTTTCATGAAAATATTTTGAATCCCCCAATATATTTTCGATGCATTCAATTGAACAATCAATTATCTATCGGAAATGTATAAAGCATTTTTCTGATATCTTTAATCATTTTCGAAATACTAATAGCTCTTTGACTGAAGAAGATTTCGTAATCATACAATAATAAAGGTGATTTTACGTGTAGTTTTACAATTATTGTGTTAGTTTGACAGTTTGCCACTTCAGTTTGGCCCTAATAATGGTATTATTTTTGACACAAGGCGCATTTACCATAGCTACCTGCGATGTCACTTAAACTGCTTGCTGTATGGTAGGTATGACGATATACTCAAAGATAACTGATTGTTCTGTTGAATGCAACCAAAACATATTGGGAGATTCAAAATGTTTAAAAGAAAAAATTCAGTTCCGGCCAAATCGGAAGTGATAAAAAGATTGAATATACGGAATACAATACAATATAAGAATCAGCCATTTCGATTTTTTTTTTAAATTAGTTTTTCGGACATAACTTTTTTGTTTAATGTTCAATTGTTTTTTTCTTATCGGTATCGAATTTTTTAGAAAAAAATACATCACGTTAGTTTTTGAACTACAAATTTGTTTTGAAAATTAACGAGATAACCGTGAGTGGCATCTTAGCTGGGCAACCTGTTATAGATTTAACATATTATATTTATTTTTCTTTACAGTTTACGTTATTTGCAACACAAGGAACGTCAGCGACTTTGATCCATTTGCCACCGTCTATAGCGCCGATATTTTTTATATTGCAAATAAATTTGAAATAAATTTTATATCGTTTATGTCCAGTGTCATATGTATGTGACACCCGTTTTTACAAAAAGTTCCATGTCGTGGATTTTTTTTTTAACTGGAAGGCATTTTGATACAGATAAGCTAAGATTCCAAAAAAATTTAACAACTGAATTTTTGGTCACTAATGGGTTAATGTACCTAAAGTACTGATTACCATATTTACAATATATTTTTGTATTGAATACCTCAACCCTTGCATTTCTGTTGAATAACAACCATTTTGAAAGGGTGAAAATTGAGATCCTTGTGCAAAATTCTACGAGAGATTCTTGCAGAATTCTTAAGGCACTTGGTATATCTCCTAATTATACAGTGTAAATTCTGTTGGACAACTTTTCTCATATTATCAATGTACTCAGATATTCACACTACACAAACATGACCCGGTGGCATATCTTTTAATCCAGAAACACTCGGCTGCAAAATATGTATCCATAGCTTTATGACATTATGGCTGGGAACTGATCCATGGAATATTGAAATGTTTGAGAAATAGTCACTGCGTTTGAGTAGGTAACTAAATCACCAATTTTAGAAAACGTTTCTATCACGAACGCACGATGTTGCACGGCCCACTGCTCCATGCCTACTGAAAACCAGTGTTGCCAGGTAACTTTATTTTTATCAGTAGGTAGCCATTTAAAAATTCAGTAGATTTCAGTACATTGCGATTAACGTGTAATACCCAAAAAAAAAATATTCTTTACATATAAAACAATTACAGTACCTCATATTTTGAGTTGATTTATAAATTCCAAACACGTGAACAAGCATACTAAATACAATTTTAATTACCTAAGAGTAACGATACTAACGAAGATAGAATACTAGCTAGCACAGTAAACATCAGGTCGTCAAGTGCCAGTGGTGCCAATTAGTACCATAAAGATTTAGGACCCGGCGGCGAACTCCCTGCCCAAGTTTAGTCAGCATCGTTTCGGTGTTGCATGATCCACCAATCAATAAAAACGGAAAGTAGCTTTCCATAAAGTAAACGTCTAGGATGTGTGCACCGGTATGTGTTATAATGTGTCGATATTCGAACAATCGAACTTACATTCTTATTTAAATAAAAACAAATCTGTAAAAATCAGTATATATTTCAGTAGTTCAGTAATCTAAAAGCCAAATCAGTAGATCTACTGAAAAAATCAGTAGACGTGGTAATACTGCTGAAAACTGAAATGGCATCCGGTTACTTATCTTCTCCTCTCTACCATGTCAACCGTGCCAGCCGGCGGTATATGAGATTAAATAATCGTCAGGGGTCTATGCCCCACCCTGTATCTAGAACTTCAACATGGAGGGTATACTCACATACACATTTTTTATATATTTCTTATATTAAAATCTTCATGTTTGTTGCAGTAATTCTTTTTAAAAACTGTCACAGATATAAAAAACAACACGTTTTGTCGGCTTCTGATAGTTTTGATCTTTTATTATTACAATAATTTTGACATCCTTTGCCAACCTTTGAAAACTAAACTATTGTACAGATGTCTAAAAATAATAGTAACCCTAAAACAACATATTTTTCTTACACAAATATATATTTACTTGAATTAAAATAATATTAAGAAACGAATCATATTGTCCAAAGTGGTACATGTGTATAGAAAATATAAATAGAACAGTAGGGTTAAAAAGAAGTTGAGATAAAAAAAATTTCATTATGATTTATAATTATGTGCCTTATTAAATGAGTACCCTTCCGAATAATAGAATACGTACATAAGCTTATAATTTGTGTTAAAATAAAATATGGTAATGAGAGACAGAGATTAATTTTTCTGTGTAGAATTATTACAAATAGAAAAATAATACGAATACTCCATTTAATTCTGTAATCAGAAACTTTTCATTCAAATGAGAATATATGAATAATAAAACTTAAAAAGGCTCCAAATCATTTTATCAGTTTTAGCTCTGTCTGCAAGAACAGGCGACACATATAAATTCACAGACTCGATCGAGAATTGCAATTATTACCAGCCATTCTAATCTATTTTAAACCTATTATTTCCTGTTATTATGATAAACAATTATGGTCTGAAGAGACAGAATGTGTGATTTTCTATCATATACAGTGTAGGGATGCCGATTTTTTTGTAAAAAGAATCGATATTTGAATCGATTTGAATCATTGCCTAAATAGATCGATTTAATAAAACATCGAAGCTTAGAAAATCGATCCTTTAATAGGTGATCAGTTGAAGCTGTCATAGTAAGACTAATAATAGTAATAATAAACTATTTAAATTCAACCAAAAAATTAAATAAACATTTTTTAGATTAGTATTGATAATAGATTTAATTTTTTACTGACATAAACTCTAATAATGTATTAAAATACACGGTAAATGTTTAAATATTTTATTACATAATTATTATATTACAATTCTACGAATCATGTAAGAACTTTCGTTTTCTTTTCATGTATTTTACCAGGATAAAATCCAAAAACTACACAGCCAAACACTTTTAAAAGAGGAAATGGAGAGGGATAGAAAAGGGGAACAAAAACAAAATAATGTAAGAAACAAAATGAAATTACCAAACAAGCAATATCAAGCTGCTCGAGCTGACTTTGCCACCAACCAAATTAAACCTAATGCCATTCTTTCGTAGTTTGACATTGTGAAAATAAATTAACATGTGGATTTTCGATCCGATTTTTGATAAAAAAGAATCGATTCGTTAAAATATCGAGGGGAAAATAATCGATTAAAAATCGATTTTTTTTCAGCTCCAAAAATCGATTTTACTAAAGTTCAATTATTGAATCGACATTCCTAACACAGTGTAGTCGTAAAGTGAGCGTATCTCCTCCCTACTAACTTTTGACATGGACCAAAATCTAAACTTTACAAATGAGGTTACTAACGAAATTTTTATTTATTTTTATTTCATAATAAATTTTGTGTTACTCCGTAGGCAGAGCTTACGTTCGCATTGGATCACAATTTTCATTTGATTAAATTTTTTGGTTCTAAGTTAAGATTTATAATAACTATTTTCTCAAAATTTTCCTTATGTAACCCCAGACTTACGATATATTTTTGGAAATGGAAATGCTCAACATAATATCAAAAACTACCCTATTGCCATTACAAAATAATGACCTTCTATCTCATAAACTTTGAGATAACAATGATACACTTTCACACAAAAAAATTTCTTTGTTGTCCTGTTTCATTTTATGCCGATTGCCAAAATTTTATTCGGTTTTCGTAATCCCTATCAATCCGTTCCTGCATTAGTTGAATGTGGTAGGGATGAAATTTGTTTTCTTGTAGGATTCGATGGGATGAGGATCAGCTAATATCGTTTTCTCTGGTCAATTCTCTTATACTGCGACGAGGACTTTCAGTCATGCTCAAAAGTATAACTGTTTCAATTTCTTCATTTGCTACATTGTGTGTTCGTTCCTTTTTCACATATTCCACTTGCTCAATATTGTCAAATCATTCCATCAACCTCTCAAATTATTTTTTAAAGGGTTCTCTTCTTTTGGATATCGCTTCTTATAAATTCGAGTTGATAATAAACAAGTTTTCTCACGAGCATCCAGAATATTTCTACTCTCAAAAATTCTTTATTGAAAGTGCGAATTTTTAACTAACTTTTAACTTAAAACAAGTGAAAATACTGAAATACTTTGTCACAATAATGATAAATTAAACGTTAATAAGATAACTTTCAATTATTATTCTCACTTCGTGTCAAAATCATGGGCTACTGGATTAGTTGGTTACAAAGTACGTATATAATAATTTAACGGTTTCTAATGAAAAACTGAAAATATCTCTGGAAATATCGATTTTAGGTATAGGTTATTTTACACAAAACAATTGTAGAGACAACGTACCAATTCAAAAAATATAATTTAATATGTGGAAACAACTACTCAGCGGGCAAATACCCCGACAGGCGTTCCATTTGAAAAATTTGAAAAATGTGCTTTGAAATGTCCTGAATTATCTAAAAAGATACCTTGTATAATAAGAATCAATATTTTTTTGGTTGCACATGAAGCACATCCTTTATCTACATGACTGGGGATGAGGTATGGACATCCGTTTAATTTCCGATATTCGATCAGTGAAGTTAAGCAGCACTGATCGAGTCCGGCAATTGGATGGATAAACGATAGCTAATCTAACAGTCGGTAGGCTGTCAACAGACAATCCCGGTAAGGCCGCTAGCCTGATGCAGGCGGAGAGGCGAGCCCGGGTGGAGGGTCGAAGAGACCTACCCAGGAGGTTTGCCACTCTGCTAGCGGTGCAGGCGGGCAGGCCCAGGCGGTGGGTTAGTTGATAGTCGAGGACCGTGGTTCGGAGTCCACGCTAAACTATAGGTCCCTAGGTAAAAAAGGGCCCGTGTGGCCTAATTGGTAGTAAAATAAGTAGCTACTACTACTTATCTACATGACTACAAACTAAATATTCTTACTTAATAGATGTACACACAGCGAATTAATTTGTTAAATCTTCTTCTGACCAATATTTTCATATTTTTTCGAATAACTTGGCAATACCACATCAATAACAAAAAATCTTTAAGTCATTGGAAAGGTAATTTTACGCTGAATTCAAATATGCAAAATGTATAGGGTGTTCCATTTAAAAAAAATACCTCGAAGATGTTCCGTTATAGCCATATTTTGAAATATTTTTTAAAATGTGTGCCATTTGACGCTATAACACTTTTTTAAAGAAATAATTTTCCAGAGTCCTCTAATAAGGCCGATACTGGACTTTGACAAAGAATTGGGACACCCTGTATATTAATGTTATTTTAAGTTGGTAATCGTAAAAATTGCTTCTCAATAGGATTTCCCGGCTAAATCAACATCCGTGAAATTTTTTTAAAATCACGGAATAATCTCAGTATACATAGTTATTGTGTCATATACTTTTAAATACATAGCCTCCCTTTCACAAGGTCGGATATAAGAAATTTTGTTAGATGTCACTTTCAAATGGCAAATTGGGCTACCTTCGAAATCATCATTATCTCAAATAAACCAGTGTTTTCCCCATCTCTTAGGAATTATTCGCATCTTCCCCCCCCCGCCCCGGGGGGGGGGGGGGGGGGGGGGCCCCCCCCCCCCCCCCCCCCCCCCCCCCGCCGGGGGCCGGCGCCCCCCCCCCCCCCCCCCCCCCCCCCCCACCCCCACCCCACCAAAAAAAAAAAGGGGCGGGGGGGGGGGGCGGGGGGGGGGGGGGGGGGGGGGGGGGGGGGAGGAAAAAAAACACAAAAACAAAAAAAAAAAAAAAAAAAAAAAAAAAAAAAAAAAAAAAAAAAAAAACAAAAAAACACACGGAAAGGGAGGAGAAAAAAACAAACCCCCCCCCGAAGACGGGAAAAAAAAACCCCGGCGGGGGGGGGGGGGGGGGAAGAAAAGAGGCGGAAGGCCCCGCGCCCCAGAGGGGAGGGGGGGGAAAAATTATTTTTAAAAAAAAAAAAAAAAAAAAAAAAAAAAAAAAGGGAAGGGGGAGGGGGGGGGGGGGGGGGAAACCCACAACCCCCAAAAAAAAAACAAAAAAAAGGGGGGGGGGGGGACGGGGAAAAAAAAAAAAAAAAAAGAAAAAAAAAAAAAAAAAAACAAAAAACAACCAAAAAAAAAAAAAAAAAAAAAAAAAAAAAAACACCCCCTCTAAAAAACAAAAAACCAAACAACCCAAAGACACCCCACCCAAAAAACAAACAAAAAAAAAAAAAAAAAAAAAAAAAAAAAAAAAAAAAAAAAAAAAAAAAGAAAAAAAAAAAAAAAAAAAAAAAAAAAAAAAAAAAAAAAAAAAAAAAAAAAAAAAAAAAAAAAAAAAAAAAAAAAAAAAAAAAAAAAAAAAAAAAAAAAAAAAAAAAAAAAAAAAAAAAAAAAAAAAAAAAGAAAAAAAAAAACCCCGGGGGGGGGAGGGGGGGGAGGGAGCGCCCGTGGGGGGGGGGGGGGGTTTTTTTTAAAAACCACCCCCCCCCCCCCCCGGCCGGGGGGGGGGGGGGGGGGGGGGGGGGGGGGGGGGAAAAAAAAAAAAAAACCCCAAAAAAAAAAAAAAAAAAAAAAAAAAAAACACCCCCCAAAAAAAGAGGGCCCCCCCCCGCCAACACCCCCCGGGGGGGAAAAACCCCCCCCACGCTTTAAAAGGGGGGGGGGGAAAAAAAAAACAAAAAAAAATTTTTTCCCCCCCCCCCCCCCCCCCAAATCCCCCCCCCAAAAAAAAAAACCCATCTTTTTGGCCCCCCCCCCCCCCCCAAAAAAAAAAAAAAAAAAACCCAAAAAAAAAAAAAAAATAAAAAAAAAAAAAGGGGGAGGCCCCCCCGGGGGGGGGGGGGGAAAAAAAGCCAAAAAAAAAAAAAAAAAACAAAAAAAAAAAAGAAAAAACAAAAAGGAAGATTTTTTTTTTTTTTTTTTTTTTTGGAAAACTCTAGATATAACTGAATCTAGTCCTCCGGAAAACAGAGTGTGTCAGAATGCTGAGGCATGGAGGTACATAATTTATGCTTTAATTAAAATCTACAATTATCTTATTTTACCTTGTATCATATTGTATTCACATTTTCACTCTTTAGCTTTGACTAATAAATAATATACCATTTTAAAGAAGATGTCGTAATTAATTCCATTTTACGATGTAAAATAATTAATCTTGGTAAATTTATTTTCCGTTTAGTGAATATATTCCTTAGGAAATTTAAATTTACTTATATAAATTCTACATCAGGAAACATTTCTTTTCTTCTCTCTCAGATTAAGAACTGTTTGATTCATTAGGAACTTGTTATTGCGATGGTAACAAAATTTGAAGCACTTATTAGTCTCATCAGTGTGCAATAGTACAGTGTACTAAATAAGATTTACAGGAAACAACTACTCAGCGGACAAACGCCCCGACCTGTGTTAGATTAACATTACAAGTCTTGTTTAGTAACTAAGGTCATTTGTCAATTCCGCACTATACATAGACCGGTTTCGAACTTGTTATTTTCTCGTTAGTATGTCATAAGTAATGGAAAAGGCAAATGATAATAGCAAACCATGCTAGCTTAAAGCAGACTAAGTAAGACAGACATAGTGACTGATAAGTATATCTATTCCCGAAATGCCCCAATTACGTCTATGGACGTTGAACGCTTATTTTCCATCTTAAAGCGGATATTTTTCACGAGAAGACGCACTTTAACTCCAGTCCATGTAGAACAAATTGGTGATATACTGTTATTATTATAAGAAATATTAAAACATTAATGCGTTAAGTGTGACACCCACCAACCTACAGCCCTCTTCAAATAGCATGGAATGAGTTGACTTGAAACTTTGCCCAACCGTTCCCAAAAAAGTGCACGGGGCCTACCGGGTGTAACAGGATCGTCCTTTTCTCCTTTAGTTTTAAAGATAATTGACTGAAATTTGGGATATCTTATATACATAATAAGCAGCACTTTTTGATATACAAGTGATTTTTTTTCACTTTCGGTTTCGCCGAAAGTGACACTAACTTTCGATTTTTAAATGGAACATCCTACATATTATTGCATTTTTGAATTCTACGTAATTTTCTGAATCCAACGTTACCAAATAAGTGACATTTCAAACGTCAATATTTTTTATAATATAATTTTTAGTTTTCCATTTAAGTGTGCCATGACGGTTCCGATTTATTCTAAATGATACGTGTAATGCTAGAAAAATCGAAATTCCGTCAAAAATACTAAATTACGTGATTTATGAGCAAATAAAGTTCATCAAAATGGTTTTTGGGGAAAAACTCAATTTTTTTCAAATGGAAGCATATTGGTACCATGGTACCATTTATTAGTACTATTAATAAGGAATTTATTTAAATATCGCATTCAATTGTGCGATAAATACAAACAAAATTACAGCTAAAAGAAAATAACAAAATACAATTTTGTTCTAATTACCTTGTTATACATAAGGTGGCTTTGGAATACAAAAAATTAACACAAAATATTACAAAAGTTGTTCAAAATGCTATCCATTAACCTTAATGCACTTCTGAACTCATAGCCATAGTTGTTTCTCGAAAAACGTTCGCCAATTGCTGGGCCGTTATGCTATTAATTGCGCGTCTTACTCGTAGCTCCAGGTCTTCACGGGCTGTAACGGCGGTTGTGTAGACAAGATTTTTTAATTGACCCCAAACAAAGAAATCAAGGGTGTACCTTGGAGGCCACCTTACAGGACCATTAGTCGAAATTACGTTTTCTCCTAATCTCCGTTGAAGGTAATTCATTACTATCCTTGAATTATGGGGAGGAGCGCCATCTTGTTGGAAATACATTCCCTGTCGTAAATGGAAACGTAATTCAGCTAAACTGTCCTCAATTTCATTTTGCAGAAATCCCAAGTAACTGGCACCAGTCAGGCGTCCTTCAAATATTATTGGACCAGTGATTCTACTACCGATCATTCCAAGCCAAACATTGAAACCGAACCGCACTTGAAAGTTACCCTCCCGTAATAAATTTTGATTTTCTTGTGACCAATATTTTGTATTTTGTCGGTTAAATAATCCCAAATTTGTAAACATACTCTCGTCCGAAAACAAAATCATTCCCAAAAAATCATTGTTTGGCTGCACGTTATTCTGCAAAATCCAGTTGCAATATTCCATCCTACGTTCGTAATCATTTTCGTACAAATGCTGGTGCAATTGGTATTTAAAAGATTTATAGTGGTATTTGTGCAAAATTTGGCATACTGTTTGGTGACTGATTTCCAATTCAAACCCAATTTGCCTTAAAGAAACAGTCTCCTCAACTTCAACTCGAGCCAAAACTTTAAGTTCCGTTCCTTCGACAAGAATGAAATTTTCTTCGGAATTATTGTTGGGCTCACTTCAGAATTGATTTTCAAGACGATTAAAATAATTTCTCGCTGGACAATGTCTATCAGGATATCGTTCGGCATAAAGGTGTCTACGCACAACGGCATTTTTTCTATATTCCCCATAATTAATTAACATGTCCACTTTTTCACCTCTTGTATCAATTTGCGTCATTTTGAGCACAATTAACAAGAATTTTAAACAATTTTTAGACACAATAAAAACACCGGTAAACCAGCAAATGTTTGACAAGCTAAATATTTCATTGTTGTCAAAGCCACCTTAGCTAGTTACTTCTTAACATTTAATTAGAACAAAATTGTATTTTCTTATTTTCTTTTAGCTGTAATTTTGTTTGTATTTATCGCACATTATAATACGACATATGAATAAATTACTTATTAATGGTACTAATAAGTGTTGTCACGGTACCAATATGGTTCCATTTGAAAATATTTACACGTAAGTTAATATTTTTTATGGGATTTCGATTTTTCTAGCATTACACGGGTCATTTAGAATAAATCGGAACCGTCATGGCACACTTAAATGGAAAACTAAAAATTATGTTATAAAAAATAGTGACGTTTGAAATGTCAGTTATTTAGTATCGTTGTATTCAGAAAATTATGCAGAATTCGAAAATACAATAATATGTTCCATTTAAAAATCGAAAATTAGTGTCACTTCTGGCGAAACCGGAAGCGAAAAAAAACACTTTATGTCAAAAAGTGCCGCTTATCATGTATATAGAATATCCCAAATTTCAATCAATTATCTTCAAAACTAAAGGAGAAAAGGGGGTGTACCATGATCCTGTTACACCTGGTAAATTTGTTCATTATACCTCAGTGTAAAATTTTATGACGGTAACAAGTCCGTCCCTGTTATATACTTCATGTCTCCAAAATCTGCGTGGTCTACTCATAATATATCATTCGCATAATTTTTTTATTTAATAAGAAATATTCGATTAAATTAGACGTTGTTTCATATAAATCAGGATTGATAATTTTTGCATTTTAGCAATTTGAAAAAAAAAAAACTTCGTCATTTCAGAATTATATCATAAAAACTAGTTTTTAGGTACCTCTAGCTCGCTTAGGAAGCGATTCTAGACATATGTTTATAGAAACTTTTCGTATTATTTTTAAGTAAGGAGGCGGTCAAATATTTACATGTAATTTAAAAACACCCTGTATTTTATTTATTTTCTCAAATTATGTTATTAAGAAACAGTGCCATTTCGGAAACGATTGAAAATAACGTTTTTGCTATACTAGATGTCACGTTAATAACGATACTTTTTCGTAGACTCTATATTTTTAGGTGTTAATGTTTCATAAAAAATCCATTTTCATCTTACTATTCCTCTTCAGGTAATATTTTATTAAGACAAACACAAAATAATTAGAGAATACATAGTTTACTTATAAAGTTGTTAACATCTAAGATAAAATAATCACATCCTAACAAAACACGAAAATTAAGATTCCTATTGTTTCAGGTTTCCTGGATGAGGAAGCAGGATTATCATCTACTGACAGTGGGTTTAGCCACATACAATACAGACGATCGCTTCATGGTGGAGCACGTTCGGCACCTACAGAATTGGGGTCTTCTTATCAAAAAGGTTCAGCCCTCAGATGCGGGTCTCTATGAGTGCCAAATGTCTACCCATCCTCCTACGAGCATTGTTGTTGAGCTCAGAGTTACAAGTAAGCAAGTGTCTCTGTAGGGTTTAATACTAGGTCTAGATTTACAATTTTTTGTTGAAAAATTAAACGTTAAGAATTTTCCTTTCATCATTTGATTTGAAATTATATAATAATGAGGTGGTCCTAGAGATATATGAATAAAACAAGTTTCTAAATTAGGTATTTCAATTAAATATCAAGTTAATTTTTCTCAGTCGTGTTCTGATATCAAGAATTTCAACTTTTTTACTTTTTTTTATTATTTTTATCTCAACTTTTCCGTACTTTGTTACTTATTGCATTTGTTTTTGCGAACGAATTGCCTCATAGCTTGTTACTTACTATTTCTAGATGGGAGATTTATTTTACTATACAAATTTTTTCTTGTTTTCAATCCTTAAAATAATTATTTAAAAAACAGGGTTAAAGATACCTGCGTTAGGGGTATGTTTAACCAACATGTTTAAATTCACTGTTGTAAAGGTAATCAATGTCAATAATCAATGTTGCACTAAAAAATAATATTTGACAAAAAATGGTTAAAAATAGGAAGAACTTTAAAGTTATTAATTTTCCAGAGAAGTACATACGAATAAAATGCAAATTTTTACAAACTGAATAATTCGTCATTATCTTGCTGGAGAATTAAACAAAACTTTCAAGGTCGGGAACTATAAACTCGTTTAGAAATGATTTTTTGGAGATTAATAAAATGTCCTCCCATTCATAGATTATCGCGTCCTTTCTTTCGGAAACCGCCAAAACTTCAATCATTTCTCCATGCATACAACTATTGGACCTTCTTGGAAAATGCTAATAATTTTTCCAGGATATTTTCCCCGATCAAATAAAATAAGCACAAAATTGTCAACTGCATATTCGTCCAGTTTTAACTTTTGCGAACTTATCGAACTTTAATTGATGCCTATATGACAAGAAATAATAAAAATAAACCATAATTTTCTACGTGTATCCATAACTAGAAACGGGACAGGTTATGTCACAAAATTTTTTAATGTAGTGCTAGATATTATTCAAAATCTAGCTTATAATCGTTTTAAATTTGTGATAAAAAATTTTCATATATTAACTCACCTTTTTACCATTTCTGTTATTTTTATTGTTGATATGACTTGTGTAAATACTTTATTATATAAAGCACCAGTAAATATTTATCTATAATATATTTTTCATTTCATTTTCGATATCTGCATCCCTTCACAAGTTATAAGGACTTTTTGGTTTTGTCAGTTTACATATTTGACCATCTATTCGACTTTTTACATAATTTTTTACAAAACTTTTTTGTATTTTGTTCAAAGGAACTGCGACTTTTGCACATAATAGCAGGCTGCCAAACTCGACGGGGTGTCTGGGGGTGGTCCTCCATTTATTTTTTCGATATCCACATCCCTTCACGAGTTATAAGTACGTTTTGGTGTTTTCAGTTTATGCTTTATATATTTAACATCCATTCGACCTTTTAAAGATTTATTCAAAACTTTTCTTTTTTTGTTTTTGAATTTCTCGGGACATCAATCTCTAGGGTGACAGATGACCTTTTTAAATGGCAAGGAAGTAGACTTTACAACACAAGACATAAATGTGAAGTATCTGAAGAAGTTCATATATTTTAACCATGCGCCAATTATATCTGTCTTGCAATACAAATGGATTATTAATGATAGGCGCCGGAGATTAACTCAGGAATATTTACAACAAATATTAGTAATATACTTTTACTTTTGTGATCGCTTTTACTTTTGTGATCGCTAGTTAAAAATACATGTGTGTGTCGTCCCCCACACACACGCCAATGTGCATGTATAGCGAAATAATAGCTTCAATAATAAAACAACTTAAACAAAAAATCCTTATCATATGGAGTTTGAAAGGAAGCTTATGTAATACCCAATAATTATTTTATTATTTTTTTCTAGAAGAATAGGATCTATTTTAAAATTCAGTAAATAGAATGAAACTTATACACGGTGTTTCCAAAGTTATGTTGAAAACTTCAGGAAGTGATTGGATGATTTTAAAAGAAAAAAGTTTATATTATGACATGGGTCCAGAAATGCTTTTCTGCATAGCGAACCAGATAGCTAAAAGAGGTTTACTTCCCGAATAATAATAATAATAATAATAACACCACATGAAATTACAACCCCCTTTATCCCTGAAGGTCTGAAATGACTTTGTGTGGGAGAGGGCTACACATTTAGAGACAATGGACACACACCCAATATCCGAGTATACTACGATTAATCTCTCTCACAGAAAAATCCCAGTTCCTCGACCGGGAATCGAAACCGGGACCCCGAGGTTTCGAGGCAAGTACGTTACCTCTAGACCACGGAGCCATGAATGATCAGCAACATTAGAATTAAGAAATCTGCAGATCTTCTAAAAAGTGACTTTTACTGGAAAATAAGTGTATTACAGTGGCGGATCGATTGGAAGTGAAAAAACTTATACAGGGTGTTTAAAAAATTGGAGAAATTAAAAAAATGGTTTTTACAGAAAAGTAAGCCTATTGTGATATTGGATCGTTTGGAAGTGAAAAAAAATATACGAACAATGTGAAAATTTTCAAAAATGGTTTTTGCATAAAAATTGGCCTACTACTATGCTAGATCGTTCGGAAGACAGACGAAAAGACAGACAGACAGTAGTACAAAAAGTAGAATCGTTCTACAGGTTTATCTTTACTACAGTCATTTTGTGATGATATTTTTAGTTCGTTTTGGGAAGCAGAAACGTGTGCAACAATCCTACTTTTTTTTTAAATAGACAGACAAGAATTTAAAAAAATAGGATCGCTATACAGGTTTGTCTTTACTACGGCCATTTTGTGATGATACCTTTAGTTTGTGCTGAGAAGCAGAAACGTGTACAGCGATACTTTTTTTTATTAAAAAAAAAAGGAAAACGAAGGATGGTCTGTTTTCTTCGCTCTGCTTTGAAACCGACAGATAGACAGATAGACAGAAATTTAAAAGAAATAGGATCGTTGTACAGGTTTATGTTTACGACAGCCATCACGTGATGATATTGTCAGTTCGTGTTGAGAAGCAGAAACGTGTACCGATATTGTTTTTCAGACAGATTGACAGAAATTAAAAAAAAGAGATCGCTGTATAGGTTTGTCTTTACTACATCCATTTCATGATGATATTCTCAATTTGTGTTGAAAAGCAGAAACATGTACCGATATTGTTCTTCAGACAGACCGATAGACAAACATTTAAAAGAAAATTAGGATCGCTGTACAGGTTTGTCTTTATTACAGCCATTTTGTGATGATATTCTCAGTCCATGTTGAGAAGCAGAAACATGTACCGATTTTGTTTTTCAGACAGATAGACAGATAGACAGAAATTAAATAGGATCGTTGTACAGGTTTGTCTTTACTACAGCCATTCTGTGATGATATAAGCAGAAACGTGTAACGATATTGTTTTTCAGATAAATAATTATATTAAAAATATCCACAAAAACTGCACCCTTATATTCCGATATATATATTATTGGCTCTCCCAAAAACTATTTATATTACAACTTTAACAATGGAAAGATATTCTGTGTGTTGTATGAAATTTGATATACATGTTTCACATTCCCAATATTATCCTATTAGCTCTACACAATAGTAGCTGACTGCATGTGGTAATGGCATGTCATTAGGCAAAAACTCTCAGTTATATTGTCACATGTTTTGCTCTAATTACGTATAATTTGCCCATTAAAACAGAGACGGTGCTCTAACATTTATGGTAACTATTGGCCTCATAATTTTCTATAATAAATAAGGAGTTGTAAAATATGTTACAGCCTTCATAGAATAATTGATATTAAGTAGTTCATAGCGATATATATCCCAACAAAAAAACCCCCCCCATATAATAAATAATTTCATTTTTTGTTTGTTTATTATTGTAAAGCAGATAAATTGAATAGGTCATTTGAGAAAGCGCACATATCCAAAAAACAATATATTGATTTTATAGTAATTTTTCAATGGAATATAAAAAATAACTTTCTGTGTTTTCTGTAATTGGGTGTAAACCTGTTGAAAATAAATGCATAATTTTCGGAATAACCGATGCCGGAGAATTCTCTCCTGGCCTCCGATGCCTCACAACAGCTCGTCTACTCCATTTCACTACTCTAACGGAGTAGAGCAGAACCGGAACGGCAGTCATGTTAGTAGCAAACACATTGTTCTTTCCCGAATGTTCGGAAGACCCAATCTTTCGGAGACGGTGTCTGAACTTACCGCGGAGAGAATCTTTTATTCGTTTTACATCCTGGATGTGCCTTTGTTGCACACCCAGATATGTAAAAGTCTTAATATGCTTCCGTCTGCGATCTGCGCATCTTCAGAGAATTCTCCGCATCGTCCTCCCTTGAGGAGGACGACCGCATATTTCTCCAACCTGAACTCCATACCAATTGCCCGCATATATTCCTCAACTACCCCATGAGCGCTTTGTAGTTCGCGCTTTTCGGAGGCATAAAGATTAAGGTCATCCATATAAAATAGATGGGTGACCTTATGCCTCCGGTCGCTGTGTGGTTCACATTGATTTCCGCTGGTTTGACGGAGCCCAACAGACAATGGCAGCAACAAGATGCAGAAGAAGAGAGAACTCAGGTAGTCATTCTAGAAAACTCCTCTCCTAAATGCCAACTGCTCTGTCGTGACCCTCTGTGCACCTGATGTTATGGTGAAGCGAGTCAAGCGGCTGGTACCAAAAGTACAACAATAGCTCGTGCGATGTTGTATCAAATGTCTTGCGGTAACAATCCAGACCATCGATATATTTCGCTTGTATTGCACAGAATCCTGTGTAATACAGCGGTCAATCGGCAGGCTGTCTTTGTAACCTGTCAAGCCTTTCTTGGCACCACGCTCTTCGTGTATCTGCTGCAAGACCGGTACAACAAACCTCAGTGTTCTACTATACAAAATACGTGTAAATATCTTATAGCAGGAGTTGAGGCAAATGATCTGCCTATAATTCTTCGGGTCGGAAAGTTCCGTCTTTTTGGGGATAAGAACAGTACGTCTCTCGACGAACCAGTGCGGAATCTGCTGTCCCTCGTTCAACCATGTGTTGAGAACTCGCACCAGGCGGCGGTGAGTGAAAATTTCTTCCACCACCAGTTGTTAATGCAGTCTAGGCCCGAGGCAGTGAAGTACTTGGCACCAACAAGTGCTTGTTGGACTTGATGGCTGGACACATTTTTTTCTGGCTCTTCAAGATGTCTGTAGCACAAACCCTCGAGGTCTGCAATTGCTGGAATGTCACTAGTGAATAGACGCGTCGTTTTGTAGATTCCCTTCCAGAAGGTTTCGATATCTTCAGTCAGTGGATTATCGACAACACACTATGGCTCTTGGGAGAGGCGGAACTCCCCACTCGTCTCTTCTTCATAGCCATGAGCGCTCGGATCCTATCTAGGCAGTGCTGCTTGATGGTAAGCATCATTGTTAGATTTAGTGTGGTGTTGACGTCTTAGTCCAGCTATTTTGCGCCGAATTTTTGAGGTAAAAACTCTATCGTTTGTCGGCACACTCTGGATTCAAGAAGCGTGTCGTCTAGCCGAATGTATCCTACCTCCGATTTTTTGTACACGCCGCTTGGCTTTCTCGACCCCGTTTAAAGTGTTAGTTGACCTTTCATGAGGGACGAGTTGCTTCGCGGCGTTGTACACGGCACAGTTGGCTTGCCAGATGTCTACATCTTCTGGAAGTTCCTCATCGATGACCGCGTCCATTCTGGACAGATCTTGTGGCTATAGTTTAGCTCTGTTGTTAAGGCTAACATCGGTCTACATCGGTGAACATTACAGGATGTTCCCCATCAGCTGCTAATTGTCGCAGTGTGACTGCGGCTGGCAGTTCTTTCGGCTGACGGGGTGCCCTTACGTAACCTCTCTTGAGCAAAAAGGATACTTGATCTCTCAGATGTTGCTGAGAGAAGGCGCGGTATTCTGGGTGCATGATACTCCAGGCATCATGTAATTGTGTTCAGGTTCGCTGCTCTCGTAGCAGATCATCAAGTCAGCCCTTAGTTGCCTCGTCAACTTAAAGCGTCCATGTCCATTGAGTATGTCGTCAAGATTGAGAATTTCCGGTGGGGATCTTCCAATCCGTCTCTGACCATCATCCGGTTGGGGTCGATCGTATGGAGCCCTTCCTCTACGTATTGTTGGAACCAGAGATGTTCGGGATCAGGGTGGTTAGCCCTGATACCCCGCTGCCGACATTAGTCAGACAGAGATTTCTTTGACTTACGACAAATTTGTCACTGTCTGTCTAGGGTGCATCGTGAGGAGGTTCGACCGGTCCGACATTTGCGCCCCTCTTTTTATTTATTCACTTATTTATTTATTTATTCAGTTTCCTCACGCTAGACAGTCCTCCCACGGCAACCGACGCCTCAGGAGAGTCACGCCAACACAATAACCACATTGACTCCCCACATACCGCAGGGTTAGTGACTGCAGATACCAGATCGTGTGCACTAAGCAAACAGAGAGAACACAGAATGACCGTCTTCTGCATTTGGCCTGCAGGCTACTCAGCTGATTTTTGGCAGTTTCGAGAGCAGCGTAGGTTTTATCCCTCCGAGTACCACAACTATTATTAGGACGACCATTTTGACCGAGTAACCTGGGTACAGCACTTGGAGTTCGTACCGGAGATTGCGATATTTGGTCAGTTTCTCCTGCTCCTTCAAGGTAATGTTTTTCTCCGATGGTGCCGAGAACTCGATGACATACATCACCTTGAGTTGATGGTCGAGGAGGACTATGTCAGGCTTGTTGGTTTGGATTAGCATGGTCGTCGGGAACGAGTAGTTCCAGTTAATCCTGGCATTTCTCGTTTTCAAAAATGGACTCAATATCTCCGTGGACGTAAGGCAGCACTAGTGACTGGTTTACTCCGTACGAGTGCCTTAGATGGTAGTATAGCACTCTTAACGCCGCATTATGTCGGGAGATATAGACCAAAATCGCGTATTCATGCAGATAGTATGTGCATGAGCTATTCCGGAGCCTGACAGCAGTTCCTGAAGTTGATATCAGGAACCGCTACACGCCATATGCAGCTGCGGTAGACCAAGTTATTGATAACACCATCTTGGTAGGTCATAATGAATCCCTCGTTCTCCAACTTAAGCCCCGCTGACCTTAGAAAGGCGAATGTTAGCCTGATCGATAAACCCAGTGTTTCTATCTTATTATAGACGACACCATGCTGGGGTTTTCGACTTGCTGCCGAAACAGATTTTCCTGTTCGACAGCTCTAATTCGGGCTTTCAGGCGATTTGGCTGAAGTTCATTAACTGACTCTGCATTAGCACCTCGCCAGCCACCTCGCCTGGTGTCGAATATCGGACCGAGTTCATCTGCTGCTCTTCTTGCTGCCTTGAACACTCCTGCTCCCACTCCTATAGTTTCGTGATGTTTTACAAACTACAGGAGGGTATCTGAGCTCCTGAGGATGTTACATGCCTAATTGACGCAGCTCATCTACCCTCCACTTTATCATTATTATTATTATTATCATTATTTCTACTTTGCACCAAAGCCAGTGGATATATTTTTTTAACAATATCTGTTTTATTTTGTTTCCGAATCTTTTTATTACTATCATTTTTATTTAGGGACAGACTTTGGATCTGGTTGTACTTAAAATATGGATTGATATAAAATATTTTTAAAACTTGTGATAATTTTGACAACTCTGTTAAATTTTCTAATGACATGACAATATTTTCTTAAAGGCTTGATGTTTTAAAATAACTCATAGTTTTCTTTTTATTACCGCTGCTCTCACAAATTGACTTACAAACTTTGTGTGTCTCCAGGGGGTTCATTATATGTGTCTCCAACAAATATTACTTTAAATTGCACCCTACGAGTTACAAGTTTGCTGCAGAGATATTTAACAAGCGGGCTTTGATTGTTAATTTTATCTCTATGAAAGTAAGTAATTTTGCTCGAATGCGAAAACTTCCTTAGTATACTCATCAAAACCGGAACTTGGAACTACTCGGCTGAAAGGAATGTAATGCTAAAAGCTAAAGGCTAAAAGCAACATGACTTTCAGGATGTGTGATGGCCTTTGTGAAATCTTCTCTTTAATTGTCTGGCTTATTTAGAAATACCTATGTAATATTAGAGAACATACACAACAGTGTTTCAGCTGATCGCATACATAAACAGTATTTCAAAAATTTAATTCAAAATAATCCTTGCAAATGCATGCCATTTTACAAAGCAATACTCTATACTAAAAATTATTTCTGAAACGTGCACTTAAGAGTTACTTTTTTTTACTTTTTATAATTTTATTTAATTTTAAAAACTAGTCAAATTTACTTTAGGTGATTATTTTTCACGAGACATAAAAATATACGAATATAATATTAAATTAGTTTATGGTATTGATATACATCAAATTTTTTGCATATTATGAACATATTCAATGTGATCTAATCTGGAAATCAAAGCCAAATTTTTAAATAACCCACGGTAGGAGGCGTGACGTCATTTATAAACTATTCTTTGTACTACACCATTTATAATCACTTTAAATTAAATGTAATTTACAGGGTGATCAAAAGTTAAATTTTGCAACACCTCCTGTCCAAATTGCTGGCATAACACAATTAGCTGGGGGTTGTACTTATTGACCGGTAGCTCAGTTAGCAGGTCGTGAATAAGGGCTTAGATTTATTTGAGTCCTCACCAAAATCTAGGCTGGTCGCCAGGACTTTTGCTAGTACCAAATAATTAAATTAAAAAAATAAAAAAAGTTCACTTTGAAAGGTAAAGATAACGTTAATACTTCAATTCTGTTAGGAAGAAAGTCGAATAAAAAGATATTATTTAACAAAAAGTATAATAAACTTGTAAGAATATGTACAAAAATTTATATAGGCTAATATGGCCTCTTTAACTTGAAAAACCTAGTTTTGGTTGAGGTGCAAGAAATAAACAAAAAAAGCTGACTGATCTCTTACAAAAATTCTTCTGGCCAAATATAAACGTCCACATGGGACGAAGATCTTACGTAACTTGAAATGGATTAGTCCGGCGAAGAATCCACCAACGGCTAAGCTCTGATGGGTTCGGTACAATTTGAATCACCACTGTCAGTACTGCAGTTACCCTTGAGTCGAAATACCAGTTGTATCAAATATCATTTTCTTGCTCCATCCAATATATAATGATCAGTTCGATCCACCAATTATCCTCTTCTCTTGGTCTAGGTATTTACATAAAAAGGGGAGAGTTTTATGAGATCAGTATTATAGACAAAACTAAGTAAAAAGCTGTGACGTTTGAATTGTCCAGCTACGTAGACAAAATATGACAATTAGCACAAATTTACCGAGTAAATTGCAAACTAAACAAACTAGGAGCGGTATCCACAATATTTTAGGAAGTTGAAGACTTCAGCTAACTTAAGTATCAATGAAAGTTACGTTAACTAAAAAAAAATACTAGTCCAACAAATAAACTAGGTGTAACTATGATAATAAACAAAGTGAAATAGGTATTTACTATATTTTAAGATATTTTTTACTAAAAGACGGTAATCTTCAAGAAAATAGAATTTAGAATGTCTGTATATAGACAGACAACCAGAAAGATAACGTAAATAAATATTTGCTAAATATAAAACAATATGATAATTTTCAAATTAAAGACAACGTTAAATTAAATTATTTATTAGTTCCTCGTAGAGAGGTAATAATGAATTCCAGATAAAGCTAAATAAAAATATATAGCTTGACTATATGTTTACTGCAGATAATCAATAGTTAATCAATTGCCAAATAACTAGGCCTGTATCTTTGCCAGATAACTAGGCAAGGCTCCACTAGGGCAGCGTTCCTGCCTAAATACTAAGTAAACGTTCCAGGTAAGCACACGATATTTTAAATTTAGAACAACCTTACGTTACCGAGGTCTGGTTGGTAAATATATGCACTGGTATAAAATGATCCACCACTAAACAAATGCACCACATTAGGTAATTCTCACAAAGATTATAAACAAATAGGTTTAGTCCAAGACGGGGTACCAATCTTCAAAATTCACCAGTCACCACTTTTCACAGAACTACAAACGTAGCCAAGTGACCTAAGATGTCAACAGACAAAGACAGAAAACAACTAACCACGATACAAAATGGCGACATCCGTTGCCGGATAAATCCAAAATTTACAATAACCGAAAGTTAGTATAAATTAGCACAGGAAATTATTACAATATCAGAGGAATATTAGATAAATTGCCAACAAGGCACGATAAATCGATACTAATCATATTAATGATGGCTGTTTCAAAGAACAACCAAGGTGAACCGGGTGAACCGATCACCGAGAAGCAAATTCGCCCAAGACGTAATCTAAGATATATACGGTACAATATTATTATGAAAATTACTTCAAAGGTACGTTAAATCAATATAGCAACTTTTTAAATAAGGATGAACATAAAATTACACGATCATACCAGAAAACATATAAATTTTACCAGACCGCTGAACGACAGGTGTTGTCTTCAGAACGCTACACTAGTAAGAAGGAAGTAGCACCGTAGTATTCTGCTACCTAAACTCAATATAGTTTGGAAAGAGACAAACATTTGAAAGTAGAGTATGAGCAATAAAGATAGATAATTTTAGTGCAAAAATCTACCAAACCAGTTTTTCCAGTAGAAATCAGTGGCGCCATCTGGACTAGATGAGCAGAAACTTAATTAATCGCGGACAACAAAAAACTGGAATGAAATGGCTTGCAATCAATTTATACCTGAAAGGATTTAATAGGAATTTAAAAAAATAGTTTCCTATATAAACATTAATAAAAAAAACCGTTTTGGAGTTATAAGGCTTTGAAATTTGATCTTTCTTATAAGATATTTCGGGAATACCAAACAATTGTTTGAAATTAGGTATGTCGTCCTTGGAAACTGAGCTTTGTGGATTGCCATTAAAATCACAACATTTTATTCATTAGCAATTTGTAAAATGTGTTCTATTGAGTACCTACTCTTAGGTTCTAATTCAAATATGTACTATTTACATTTACCTTAATATACATTGAAGTGAATTTTCTCATTTTATTATAAACAAAAACAGTGACTTTGTAAGAAAATTTTTTCACTCTAATGCACCTGGAATAGTTGAAAGTACTTCTTTACAGGACCTGTCTAGAAAATAAAATTATGAATTGTTATTTATTATAGTTTATTTGTAATTGTAATTATCAATTGCAATTAAATAATTATTATGTGCTAACAGCACAGCAGAGAGGTAAAAGATAATGTTGAAACATTAGGTGTAATATTAGAACATTAGATTTTCCCTCTAAAATGATATATTTATCATGGGCACCTTCTTCGCGATTTTGTATTTTCTTCGTTATATGTATACATTTTATTCCGATCGATTGTTTCTATGTATCCTTCTGCTACAGTTTGAGATTTATAACCACCATATCATTATAAATTGCTGATATCTACCAAAATCTGCCAGAAACTATCTCAGATCAATGTCCAGTGAATTGCTCCGAGTTCAGTAATCTTAGCAACGGTGCAATTTTGCTGAGAATCCCTTACTTATAGATGCCAGTGAGTTTAATTGTGCAATCTCCCTTGTTGTGGTATAGTTTATTTCAAACTTATTGACAACATAAAAAATATCGGCTTCTTTGACGACAGTAAAGGGACCAAAGACGCCGACGTTTCTTATATTGCAAATAAGTTTGAAACTGTACATGAAGAGTCGATTGTGTGGAGTATTTGTGGTTCGCAGAGCCTAGTTTTTCCATATCAACTCAAATGAGGGCTGTCATTTTCACCAACAAAAATAAATGTTCTGTGTGCATGAGATTTAGTGTCAGAAACATTGACAATTAGCAATGGTTCCTTATCGTCAGTGTTCTCTAGTTTGTTGTTGGACATTTTATCACCGCGAAAGAATTCTGCTAGATCTATTACCAATGTTACATATTGCAAAAAATTATAAAATCCAGAGGGAATTGTAGAACAAATGTGTTTGAGGTATGTACCTTAATATGCAAGAATCTTCATCCGGAGCTTCTAATAGAAATTTCTTAACCTCCTCTTTCATAGAGATATTAGACTTTTTGTGTTTTTTATATCACACCGTTCCTTTTCCAAAAAGCGTTCACTTTAGGACACTTTGAAATATCTGCATCCTTTTTCACTTTAAGGGCCGCTATAAGCATTGAATGATGCCTTCCTGGACTCAATGATTCGTAAGTCTTACATTTTTCTCCAGTGTGTACTGAAACAACTTCCTCAGATATTTTTTTATTTTCTTGCTAACACACCAGGTGTCATCGAGAGAAACCTTTTCATATCTCTCCTGCGTGTAGCGAGTGGCAAATTGTTCCTGTAAGCCTGCGCAGCACCGGCATCACTAGCGCCACTTGGAACTTCTAACTCGCTGTTTTCGTTTCCGCCCAATTTTCCGATTACGAGCTACACAACACAAAAAACATTTGATTTTAGTCTATTGTTATGCCTCGTTGTGTGTACAATATAATTTATCCGTTGTAGTATTGATAGTTTTATTTATTGTATTTTAATCTTGATATGGTGTACGTCACAGACCTGATGTGCTGGGACAAATCTGATTGTAAACTTCACGTAAATTCTATGCAACATAAAATAAAAAAAGGCGTGCCTTCGACAACACAGTTTATGTTCGATTTACTCTTAATGCTGATTGCTTGTGATGCTCCGCAGCTCATACTCGATAAACAACCAATTCAGGAGTGACATTACCAAGTCTCACAACATTGAGTAACTATGTACCAATCTTAAGAGAAAACATTGCAAATAAGATCAAATATGTACTAAAAGATATCCGGCTGTGGTTGTGTTTACGAGGCGACAGATTGTAAAATTATATTTTAAATGTTATAGTTCGTACTGGACTCTTTTAAACCGACATTTACACTGTTATTAGCTAGCAAAAGACTAACTGAGAGTACTGGCAAAGAATTATTCGGGTGGTGCTCTATAGGTGATGGAAAAAAATGAGCTCGAATTTGCACGTTTTACTAGATTAAGACAAAATTGTGATGGTACTGATGATGCATCTCCAGATCCGTTAAGTAAGTTCAAAGACTATTTTAAGTATGCTTGTATTACATCAATAGGTGTCGAACGGTCGTTCTCAAAATATAAACGTATTTTTTTCACAACATCGAACATTACTCTCGGACACGACCAGTGAAACATACATTGTGCTGCAAAGCTTTTACAAATCTTTTCCAGTTTGAGATAACCGAGCTAGTTAAGAGGGTAAGTTGTGCATACATTGTTATAAATTGTAACAGTTTATTGCGTTTATTACTAGTTAATTTATTTTATTACACCTATTATGATGCGTACGCCTATGTCCTGCGGCGCATTTTTGCCAACTCTACTGATTACTGAGAAGATCAACCACAGATACCTCTAGATTTTTACGTATACTGGAAATGCCTAATTATAATGTTTCACAACACTGACGTAGTTTTCCACGAAACACCAAAATACTATATACTGCACTCGACGCGCGTTTCGCTAACCAAGTTAGCACCATCTGGAGATGACTAAATCTAACCTTATGCTAAGAATGTATCCTATTTATACCTAAACCATCATTATTATGTGAACCAATAAAGCGGGTTATTTGGGATAGGCCCTCCCAAATGTTTGTATTTCCTAGGAACTCATTCTGACATGTTTTTACCCAATGCAGTATTTGCAGAGTTGTCGTAGTTTCATATAGTAAAAGATATTGATGAATGAGGTATGACTCTTTTCTTATGACTACAGGAGAAAGAGAATAACTTCACCAAAACTGAAAAATTTGAATAGAATTGTGGGGCCGAATATTTCATAAATTTTAAGTTTTTTTGAGATGTTTTTTTAAACGTGTTCTGTGGGTAAAAGCTTGAAGCTTAATGTGTCTTCTCAAACAATTTTGAAATTTTGTCAATTATTGCAATTATTGCTTTCTACATATATTTTTTATTTAAAAACTAGATTTTTAGACAATAATTACATTGAGCTAAGAATAGCACATAACAGCAAAGAATATATGCGCAAGGATATGCAGACGACGTCACAATCCTAGCAGTGGGAAAATTTGAGAGCGTTGCATCAGAAATGATGCAAAGAGCTCTCAACACGGTAAATCGATGGTGCACACCCGAAGGGCTTTCTGTTAATCCAGGAAAGACCACGGTGGTGACTTTCACAAGGAAAAGAAAACTCCAAAACCTGAAGAAACTATATCTTCGGGGAAAAAAACTACAGGTGAGCAATGAAGTCAAATATTTGGGACTAACCTTAGATACCAAGCTGAACTTCAAAGCTCACATAGACAAAGTGACCATCAAAGCCACGCGGGCCTTATGGATCTGCAGAAGCATGGTGGGCAAGAGCTGGGGACTTCAACCAAAAATGGTGCACTGGTTGTACCAAAGGATCGTCATACTAGTAATAACCTACGCCTCCCTGATCTGGTGGCACAAGGTCGGAAAAGGAGAGGCGATAAGAAAACTAGGCAAGTTGCAAAGACTTGCATGTCTAGGGATCACGGGAGCAATGACAACAACACCGACCGCAGCCTTGGAAATACTGCTAGGCCTACCTCCACTACACCTAGTGGTGGAGAATGAGGCACTAATGGCAGCATACAGGCTGAAAACAACTGGGTATGGGACCATCCCACGGAGAGGATACCATACAGAAGTATTCCAACATGTAGGAAAAAATCAGCTACTGATATGCAGTCAGACAGGATCAGCACAACCTACAACTTCACAAAAACTTTCAGGGTAAAAATACCTGAAAGGGATGGAGAAGGAGGTAGGATGCAGAGACAACCAAATGACACCATCTGGTATATTGACAGATCAAAAACGTCAAGCAGTACCGGAGCAGGAGTTGCGGGAGAACAACCAGGGACAGACATCAGCCTGAACCTTGGAAGTATCGCAACAGTGTTCCAAGCCGAAATCACAGCAATAGACGTCTGTGCACAAGAAATGATACGGAGGGCATACAAAAATAAGAGAATCCGCATCATCACTGACAGCCAAGCAGGCCTCTGTGCTCTGGACGCAGTAGAAATACGATCTAAAACAGTAAAAGGCCTGGAGTCCCTGGAGAAACTTACAGAACACAACAGTGTACAACTGGAGTGGACACGAGGACACCAGGGAAATTCGGGAAACGAAAAAGCAGACATGCTAGCCAGAAAAGGCGCTATATCAATTCTAACAGGTCCCGAACCGACCTGCGGGGTATCATATAGCACCGCGAAAGGATCGGTAAAGGAACTATTAAGACAGAAACACTACTCGCACTGGATAGAGATACCGGGAATGAGGCAGTCACGCTTGTTCGTCGGAGAAATATCTAGAGCAAGGACCAACGAAATGCTAAAGCTAAGCAGAAAACTGCTGAGGTGTGCAGTGGGAATATTAACAAGACACTGCACACTAAACAAACACCTAACCAATATGAGGGTGAAAGACAATCTAGATTGCAGGATGTGTGGTGAAGAGGAAGAAACTCCCTACCACATCTTATGCGAATGCCCAGCCCTAACGGCAATGAGACTAATACACTTCGAGGGACTACTTTTAACCCCGGTAGAGATAGCCAGAGCTCCCTAAAACTGTATACTCGCCTTCTGGAATAGAACAGGTCTTATGGAGTAATGAGACTATGGGGTACAATAAGCTTAAGCTTCAGTACAGCGGGTAGTTTTAAACCGCAACCTGTAAGGAAAAAAAAAGAATAACACATGCTTTTATTTTTTTTTGTGTAAGAAATCTTAGAATGGGACATGACTCGTTATTGATTGGAAATTATTTTTTTTTAATACTTCGGAATCCATTTTGATGAAAATCTAATGCTAGGTCGACTGTTGTGATTTTTGTCTCATTGACCAAATAAATCTGTGATATTTGAGAATGGTTATTTTTCATACACTGTAACTACGTTTAATATTAATCGATAAGTAAGGCCCCTTTTTGTTTTAACTTGTATGCATTTTTTTTCGGTGTTACACATAGTGGTGGTGATCATAATGAAATTTAAGGTTGATGATTGATTACTTTCTGCTAATAGTAGATAGGTCGGGATTTTAAATTTATCAATGCATTTATAGAATATACGGTGTCTCATATACAATTGGCGAGTTTGATATAATAATACATGTGATTGATTCATCGATGAATTTAAAAACCAACCCTTAATATTAATTTAGTACCCATTTTCCATGTTCTTCTTCAGTATTTTTTTTTTAACTGTAGTTAATTCAGTGTCGTATTATTTTGTCCTTTTTTTGAATTATTACTAGTGTGATACGATAGTGTCATCTTCTGCGTTATATTAAACAGAACAAACGCAAGTAACCAAAGTAGACTAACTAATATAATAGGAATTTCATTCGTGGTTTGCGGATATAACAGTGAATAAGCTTAAGCTCTCTGTAACTCTGAGCTTAAACCCTATTCATTCCATCGTTAGGAAAATCGACAGACTGGTTAAAATTTAATAGCTTCAACCCTCGAAAACATAGATGCCTTAAAAGTTAACCATGATACGAAATTTGTAATTCTACGCGTATATAATCATTAATTAATATATAAAAACAATTCTGAGGTTTTCTCTAGATATGCTGTTCAATTTCATTGCTGTATAGACTATTAACTAATATACACTGTGATAATTTGAAAACTGTCCACCCAGTTTTTCCTAAGAACCATAAAAAAATTGATATACGTTGACCTTTGTTCCAAGGAGAACTTTTTTGGTGCATAGGAAATGATGATCAGTTCAGCATCTAAGCCTCAGCAAGTCCAACTTTAAAATATTAAATTGAACCATCCCACTTTTCATACATCATTTTAAAGCTAATTCTATCGCGAATACAACGGTAGGTCCAAGGCAAAATTTTGATCATACTTTAACGAAAGTTTAACGGGAGCTGCTTCGACATTTCTTCGAAATCTTCAATATTCCTAGGCGGCGTCTTATAGACAATTGATTTCAAACGGCCACACAGAAAAAATCAAGGGGAGACAAATTGGGGTGCAAACATCCTATTCTATGGACTATATCCTGTCTATCCAACTGTCTAGAAACCTTGCATTTAAACACTGCCTTACCGGTAAAATGTAATGTGGCGGGGCACCATTTTGTTGGAAAATCAGATCTTCATTAATTAGGGGAGTACTACTTTCCATAAGTAACGGATCATTGGTATTTTCTAAAATATCCAGGTATAATGGATCCGTAAGATTTTTATTAATGGAAAGATGACCAATCACTGAATTTCCCAAAATGTCTGCCCAAACATGTATTTTCTCTGGTCTCTGTGTGTGAACTTCACGATATAAATACGAATTTTCAATATCCCAGTATCTGCAATTCTGTCTATTGACAAATCTGTGAACATAGAAGGTACACTCATCGTTGAAGCAGATATGTGTTACATTTTTTATATTAGGCTCTTTTTATACAGTTATAAAGGTGTTTGTTTTAAGCCGCTGACTAAAAATATGTGTTTAAGTATGAGTGCGAAAAAAATTGCTTTCAACAGAAATTAAGTCATTCCACCAGCCTGTAATGTTTTGTAAAAACAAAATTTTAATAAAAAGGCATATTCTTAAATATATGTCATATTTATAATATTTAATGGCCTATAATACTTTTGTTAGAAATAGCTAAAATAATTTAAAACGACAGTTAACTGCAATGTTGAAGATATGTTCAATATGTTCTCTATAGCTTCAAAAAATAATGACACATAAAATTATTAAACACATGTCATCAATCATCTGCATCCCTATATTAACCTTGTGTGGGAGGGGGTTACACATTTAATCACAACGGACACATACCCGTTATCCATGTATGATGAAATTGAATCGGCGATGTTGAAAGGGTGCTAAGTCCAAAAACAAAAGTTTTGAGTAAATTAAAAAAACGTGTTTAGAAATTATATATATTAGTTCATTGATACATGAAGTGTTAGGAAAGTGAATTGGTTAGGACTGGTTTATCTTACAGAAATAATGATAATTTTTAATTTTTATATTTTTTGCTATTTTTTAAAACTTAACTTTAAACCTTGCAACAATGAGTAAAATAAAATTAATTAGTTATGACTGAAACAAATATATTTTATTGAAGAATTAAGATAAACAAATGAATATAGTAATACTTAAAAAAATACCAACTGAAAAACATGTTTGATGTACAAAACACATTAAAGTTATAACAACTTATTCATCTTCAACCTTTTGTTCTGTGGTTGGCCACTATAAAATTACCTCGTAAAATGCTCGAGCTTCATCATCTTCAGCGGTAACATATTTAACAACCTATCTAATGTTGTCAAGCTTTTTACTGTTAATTGGCACGTTTCCAGTAGAATATGGAACATGCAAATGTTGCGTTGTCCACTCGGTCGTACATCAAAAGTGTTCTTCATGATGCCGCCAATAACAAACTTAGCAATTACTTTTCCAGGATGCTCCGAGTAGTAAACAAATTCATAGAACTGTGATGGCGTAAAAGATATTTTCTAAACTTTAGGTGCATTTTTGCCTCTACTATCATCCGACAGAGTTGTCTTTTTGTATAAAGGAGGCCACCATTATACTGAAATTCAGTATATCATCAGTAGATATCATCTTAACTATTACGTTTTTCTCACTGTTAGCTGTTATGCTGCAGTAATCCTTAGGCAAAAAAACTCTGTCCATTTTTTTAATTTTTCTTTTAAAAACCTCGAAGTCCCTGTCACATGGGGAAACGAATGCCTTCGAACTGGAAAACGATGAACAATTTTCTGAAATTTTCCATTATCTACTAGCGCAAGACACATTCTTATCATCGTATGGTTTCGGTTTTGCCCAGGGTATCCATCGCTATACAAATATAGATCAGTTACTTCAATAGGAACATTGTGGGTTATATAGTCATAAATAAATTAGCACACCTCGTTTGCGCTTTTTTTCCTCACCCTCGTTGTACATGTAAATCTGCGAGTTATCATCTTTTAGACTATGATTGGAAAATGTGTTCACCCATAACTGTCATATAAAATATTTCGCAAACTGGAGTATGTGGGAGTGGCAAGTTCTGCATAAAATCGAATGCAAGTCCTAAAGTTTTTTGCATTTGTTTCTGATTTGTCACCTGTATTTTTGAGGGCCGTAAAAAATTTCTTGCTTCTTCTTTTGTGGACAGTCAATTCTGCTTATGCAGCAAGTTGTACATTTTCTGATAAATGTGGAGGTTTTATTTTCACGGAGAGCTCTTCGCATATACAACATACATCGATTTGTGGACGACCAAATCGAAGTGCAAAATTTTCGTTGAAAAATTTTAAATAAAATTCGTATTTAACTTTTGTGTTAGGGAATTTATCTTTGAACAAGCCAAACATTCTTTTAACATCTAGCCTAGCATCAAGTATTGAATACAACGCCAGAATAATTCATAGTTTTTGTAGAGAAAGACTGAGTATGGTCGTGAATCTGCTAGTTTTGGAATGCAATGTATTTTTGAATCCGTATCTCTTTTAACTCTAAGCGTTTCTGATTTAACAAGCAAATGGGTTAATCGTAGAATACGTTTTTCGGATACACAGTGAAGCTGAGCTAATACTTTTTGGCAGACTTTGACGCGTTTATTTTTGTTTAATACAAAATATTCAAAACAAGCTTGCCGTAATTTTGTTTCATGCTGCTTTTCTGTAACACGTGGCCTTCTTCGTTTAATAGATTTAAATTCGATCAACCGTTGCAAATGTAAGTCTTGTTCATTTTTGCTGCTTAAACCGTGAAATACAGCAAGTATAGATTTTCGTTCCGTAAAATTTACTTTTTCTAAACAGTGTTTTCTTTTGCAACTATAAAAAATAACAATTATACAGACATTATTTTCTAACCTAGAAAAGTTAACACTCACCAGTTAGATGTTTGACAAATACCTTTTGCAAGAATTGACTTCCTACCATAATTTGTGTATTCAGTTCCGTCTATATTGGATTTCTTAATAATGTTTCTTTTGTAGGTTTCAGGGTTTTTAGATCTTTTTCTACCACTCATTTTCCCAGCAACTTCTGGACTCTCCATTTTAACAAGTGACTGTTGACTGTAGTGACGGTAACACGATAGGAAATATGCGTGTGTGCAGAATAGTGCAATCAGTAAGGAAAAACATGAGTGAGAACTGAATGGAACTAAGGCCGTGACTTAGTTCCATTCAACTCTCACTGCAATCCAGTATGTACATATTATTGGTAGTTCCGTTAATTGGACTTAGTACTTTGAACGCCAAACGGTAGCGGACTTAATTTTGTATAAAAAACCCATATCAAATATAATTTCATTGAAAAATGGACTTACTACCCTTTCAACAATCACCGATTCAATTGATTTCTGCTTCGGGAAAAATTCCAGCTATTTAGTCGTTAGTTAAATCAAGAATACTGTGGTGAAAGTAGGCGCCGACCATCGAATCAAAATTATTGTGAATCAAGTTACCTATGACACGATTTGATATTATACGCCACAGGTAATATAAACCTCATGTATTTTTTAAAAGGTACATTTTGTTGGAGCAGGATATATGTACACATTTAGAGACGACGGACACACACCCCATGTCCGAGTATGCTATGATTATTTTCTGGTTTAGAAAAATTCCTAGCTTCTCGACCGATGATCGAACCCGGAACTCCAGGGTGAGAGGCAAGTGTTCTTACCAATCGACCACGAAGCCACATGATTTGATATGTTGATTTTAACTAATTAAAATTAAGTTTAATTAAAGAAAGTATTGAGCATAAAACGTATATTTTCAAGTCGATTAGGAAACAGTTAATCCTCAAACAATTGCTTCGAGTATTATTTGTATGTTTTAGTACTTTTATAGATTAAGTTGGCTTCAACTTTGTTATTATTCTTAAGATCTTATTATTCCATCATGGATGGTTTGAATATGGTAAATAACATAATATGCATTTAAATACGTCAGTAGTTATTTCACAGGTAAACACACGGTGTCCATGAAAGGTGGGTACAAGAAGCTATCAGATTCCCTAGACGTCATGTTCGTTCGTTTCGAGAAATTGTGATAGCTATACAGGGTGTCTCACCAGGAACTGCATCGATCGATATAGGGAAAAGTACACAGCAGAATGTTTTGAAAATTTAGGAAATTACTAACTGCAGTGTGGTCAATCCAACTAAAATAATTACAAGCATCTGGCACTTCCGGTTATACCGAAAATCGATACCAACTTGCTTATTTTAAATGGAACACCCTATATATTTAAGGATTTTCGAAAAGAGCATAAAATTCCGAGTCAAAAACATGGATATCCTATGCCTAAACCCAGCCGTTTGAGAGATATGACATTTTAAAAAAAATGTTGACAGGTGTAATGGTTTACAATAACCTCTATAACTTTCTTCATGTAAAAGATTCTCATTTGCTTTTTAGCATGCAGAAAGATCATAAGGTCAGCTATGCTCTACAGTTTAAAGAAATTCAATAATAGTATAACAAGTGTTACATTTTGGACGTTACGTTTTGTAAAGCTCAAACCGCGAAAACTTGCTTAAGTCAAATGGAACACTGTGTATTTTTACATCAAGTTATGTATAGTTAAATTCCTTTTTTTCTGATATCAGCATTGTGGGGGTTTATGTTACGACTTTTTGAAATATTTAAGATTTTCTTAAAAATTCAAGAATTTTTAGTAAAAATTTTATCAAATTAGCCATGATTAGAAACAATCAGTAATGTCAGTTATTCTTTTATGTCAAATAATACCACCGCCTTTAAATTACACCCACAAAGACTTTTTGAATTTGTTTATTATCTCTGGAGAATGTAATAAAGTAATATCAAGAACTTGTAGTACATTTGCTACTTGAACGGAAACCGTCACCAAACGCTGTAAAACGCATACTGGATATTTTTAGAAACTGTGGGTCTGTCAAGGCAAGAATTCAAAAGCGGAAGCCTATTGTTGATGACGAAAACGTAGAAATAGCAATTCTGGGACATTTTCGTGCATTTCCAATGATGTCATTAAGACAAGCTGCTCGGGAATCGGGACTATGCAAAGATTCAGCTCTTAGAATCTTAATTAAACATAAATTTCACCCGTTTTCGTTACAAATGGTTCAACAATTAAAAGAAACAGATTTCTTAAGAAGAGAACATTTTTGTGAATTTATTCTACTGTCTGTAGGCAACGAGTCATATTTGGGAAATATTATATGATCAGATGCAGCTAAATTTACCAAAAATTTACTTTTTTTATCAACACAATTCGCATTATTGGAGTCACTCGAATACTCATGTGTTCAGGGAGCGAAAATTTCAAGAAAGTTGTCAGTTTAATGTTTACTGTGCCATAAGACACTATAGAGTGGTGGCATTAGAATTCTATCAGGAAAATTTAAACAGTAAGTTATAAAGAATCCTTCTTCTGCTAATATGTATAGTTAATTTTTTTTACTTTTGTTTTTCTTTTAGGTGAAAGATATCTAAACGTATTACAAAATTTGAATAACCATTTAGAAAATTTACCTCTCGCCGAACATAGAAAAATTTTTTATCAGCACGACGGTGCTCCCCCACATAACGCATATTAGATAAATAATTGTTTACAATAAACTTTTTACGATCAATGGATCGCTAATAATGAACCTTTCCTATGACATCCTCGCTCGCCCGATTTATCAATTTTAGTTTATTTTATTTGGGGAACTATTAAAAATAATGTTTATGAGAGCTCATTAACAACTATTGAAGATTGTATGCAGAGAGTAAGAAATGCATTTCAAAACTTATCACAGGAAGAACAAATCCGAGGTGCGAAAAATGTGTGGAGGTTCGAGGGTGGAATTTTGAACAATTATTAAATTAAAATGGAATCATGTATTTAGCTGATTTTATCTTGGCTATTTTAGTTCATGCAAAGTGTCTTCAATCCAATTAATTACAGTGATTAGTGTTATTTTCCGTTTTTGTGGATATCTAGTAACAAATGTACTACAAGTTCATGATATTACTTTATCACATTATCCATAAATAATAAACAAATTCAAAAAGTCTTTTTGCATGTGGCATTTTTGACATAAGAGAATGACTGATTGTTTCTAATCATGGCTAATTTGATAAAATTTTTACTAAAAATTCTTAAATTTCTAAGAAAATCGCAAATATTTCAAAAAGTTGTAACTTAAACTCCCACAATGCTTATATCAGACAAAAAGGAATTTAATTATACATAACGATGTAAAAAATGCATGGTGTTCCATTTGACTTAAGCAAGTTTTCGCGGTTTGAAGTTTACAAAATGTAACGTCAAAAATGGAACACTTGGTATACTATTATTGAATTTCTTTAAACTGTAGAGCGTAGCTGACCTTATGTTCTTCCTTCGTGCCAAAAAGCAAATGAGTATCTTTTACACGAAGAAAGTTATAAAGGGTAATGTAAACCATTACACCTGTCAAAATTTCTTTAAAATGTCAAATATCTCTGAAAGGGCTGGGTTTAGGCATAGGGTATTCTACATGTTTTTGCCCCAGAATTTTATGCCCTTTTCGAGAACCCTAAAATATATAGGTTATTCCATTTAAAATAAGCAAGTTCGTATAGACTTCCGGTATAACCGGAAGTACCAGCTTGTAATTATTTTAGTTGGATTGACCACACTGCTATTAGTAATTTCCTGAATTTTCAAAATTTTCTGGTGCGTACTTGCTCCTATATCGATCGATGCAGTTACTGGTGACACATTGTATACATATGTTAATCTGTACTGACAATAGATGATTTTGATGTAATCTTCTTGACCGTCAATACAGCGCAGATGATCAAGAGTGGGTCATCCAGTCACAAAGAGATTAAAATTTTTTGAATAGTAGTCTGTAAATAAGCCATTGCCCTTCATTCCTTGTTTAATATTTATTAAATCATCACACTGTTTTGATTTATAAAACTAGAGCCACCAAATGCTGCATCTAGAGTGGTTTCTAGAAATTTAGTTTTGTCATTTATTTCTGACTATGAATTAATTATTATGCAGATTTTTTTATAACACTCGACTCCTCAAATCGCTTAATTATGTTGGCATGTTTTCATTAAAAAGATATCCTTCTGTTAATAAAGTAATGTCATTTATTACTAATAAACAAATATTAATTAAAGTCATTATTACAAGGAGAATTTTCTCAGCGTGCCTAAAGCTCCTGTCTAAAAATATGCAGATGTCTTTTGTAGAGATGGGAAAAACGGTTACAGATGCTCTCTCTAGAATAATACCGCTCCAAGACAACATTACCTACTTTAGAGCGAATGGGCAGTGAAACTTCATTAAGTAAACTCGAGAGTAAACCCTTGATGGGTTTACTCTGAACTTACAATTCACGATTCGGTAATGGTCGGCGGCCTCGGTGTGTTGCAGGGAGATCCGGAAGTGGGAAAAGTTAGAGATGACATGAGAACTTACTTCAGTATAATATTTCAACATTTAATTTTTTATTTCTTTTAGTACAGATTTGAGGTCGATCTACCTAGGCGACTATATCGTGACCACAACGAACTCGAAGCGCACCAGATTCTGGCTGACTGCCATCCGTTAATTTGATTAGAGGAATGCATCACCTAGAAATACGGTTCCAAAATAACGTGCCACAAATAGTAACTACCCATCTCTACTCATTTATGAAGGACACCATTATAATCGATATCTTTATTATTAATTTTTTTATATCACTATGCTAAATAATTTTCAGCAAACTGTAGTTATTTTGATCGTTTCTTTATCAAATTGAAAACGAAATAGTTTGTGGTTTTCCTATGTATTTAAACTAAAAATTTGGAATGGAAATGATTTACTTAAACATTTTTCAATATTAGCAATTTTTACTTTAATGGTTTTGTTTACTGACTACATATGTAACATTTACCTAACTTACATAAACAATAATAAACAAAGGGATTAATAACTATTATATAAAAGCGTTCAATTAATTCCACATTCTACATAAAAGTCCAAAATTCAACAAAGTTTAAAATAAATCTGTTGAGCTTAAAAGTAAAAGTGGATTAGAGGATTTGCAAACAATTTGTGAGTTGAAAAGGTAACGAATTTACATACGAGGGCCATTACAAAACAAACGGTATATTTTAGCACAAGCAATTAACTAGGTAATTGTTTTTTTTTCTTCCTGAATGACACCGTCCATAGTGCAGACTTGTCGTACTGCGAGTGAGTGATAATGAGGTGTCTATTCATTATGTACCAAAAATATCAGTATAATCAATTTGAAGCCAATATGATTGAGAATATGCAACTAGGCTATGTAAGAATAACATTTTCAACCCAGTTGCTTTATATTATATTTTTATATTAGATTCACTAATTTTCTTTCAAATTTAAATGTAAACCACGCTTTGGGGCTCTTTCTTTACATGTTCCTTTTTTTTAAGCCAATCCCCCTTCCTTTTCATTTTTTGTGATCGTTTTGGAACTGGAAAGAAAAGACATTTTTGACAGAGAAACTACTAGTACCGTTGAGAATTGCGGTTGTAAAGGATGAAAGGAAAAACATTTCTCCTCTAGTCAGCCATGGAAAGTCAACAGCATGTCATAGTTGATGATTAACTTTAAAAATTAATTTAAATTAATTGACAAATCAAGCAACCGATTCTCTGATGAATCAATAAAAGACACACGATTTATTTCCATATCTATCTTCGATGAAAATTTTTTTTCGGTCGCACGATTGCAACTGCAATAGAATCATAGTCGGTAGCGCAAGACCTACTCTATTAGTGTCTGTAAAAGGTGTAATAGAAATATTTTTAGTGCTCTAAAATGTGAAAATTGTAATAGTTTGTATCATTTAAGTTGTGCTAAACTCTGTAACAATGTTAAATTTGTTAATGACAATACAATCATTTGTTGTGAAAGTGAGATTCAAGGTGACATCGATGCGCACATAGTAAATGTGATAAATAAGGACAACAAGGTAGACGTATCTTTAATTTTATTATAAAACAAAAATATATTATTATTGGTGATTTAAGAGACCAAATTAAATTATTAAATAAACAAATAGATATTATGAATAAATATCATTTTAATGATATTCTTTTATCGAACGAAGGCGAACAAAATCCCGATAAGATAAGTACAAACTTGGCACTCAAAAAAGTCTCTAATAAAACTTCAGTAGTTTAGTCCACCTGGGCTAGAGGTCGCCGCTCTCGGTACTTGCTTCACAAGTCGTTATCCGCCATAGAGACATCTATGATGTCGGTCGGATAGTAGCATTTGGACCATATGAGAAGTTTCACATACCTCTTACCACTACTCAATTTACCTTAGTCAATATATGACTAGCAGGTTGGCCACTATCATTTGTCTGTTCCATAACCTATGATATACTGAGGAGAACTAAAAAGTTCGAAACCGGTCTATGTCTGTTTAGGAATTGACAAATGATATTGGCTACCGATCTATCATGATTTGAAGGTATAATCCAATGCAGGTCGGGGTATTTGCCCGGTGAGTAGTTGTTTCGTTCAAATCATATTTAATAACAGTAGTTTAGTCCACCTGGGCTAGAGGTCGCTGCTCTCGGTACTTGCTTCGCAAGTCGCTATCCGCCATAAAGACATCTATGATGTTGGTCGGATAGTAGCATTTGGACCATATGAGAAGTTTCACATATCTCTCACCACTATTTAATTTGAACCTTGTCTAGTTAATCACTCACTTCCCCGCCCGGAAAAAGAGTCCACATTTGTATTGATTCAATATATGTATTTGTTTATGAATGTTTTATTATTTTAAATAATTTGTGATCTATTAAAATAAATAACATGGCCGGAAGCCCACTTGTTATAGGGTTCTATATTGGAAACAAAATAAGACAACTAAGTGCTTTAATTGTTAGTTGTTACAGATCTTCCACTGATGATCTAAATTTGTTTCTAGATAGAATTACTGATGTGTTAAATTATTTAGTTATCGTACCATGAATACTAAAAGTCAGACTTTTCTTAAAAGAAGGTACAATGAAAATTTGGTGGCTAATTTTGAAATTGCGGTTCAAATAAAACATGAGGAAAATCTCTATAATATAACTGATATTTACGATACATTTATCTATATTAATGAGATACCTATATAGAATTTTAATTTGCATTTTCCTTATAAAAAATGTTATGTTAATAAATCTTTAAATAAAAATGGGTAAATGATGAGGTAAAAGTGTCTAGTTAAAAATTAATGGATGTTTTTATTTTAAAGAAAATGTATCCTAACTTGACCCCGGTTTAAAATATGGCCAAAAAGAATCATAATCGATTAATAAAAAATACAAAAAAAGCCTTAATACTAAAATGAAATTATACACTATGACAACCCTGCACGATCTGCCTGTCATTGCTGAATTGTCAAATAAATATAAATTTTTTAACAATATTGTTATAACACATGAAGGCGTTATACATGAACAACCTCAAATAGTCGCTTCACTTTTTAATGATTTTTTATAGAGGCTCCTAAAAACTTAATTAAGAAAATACCCCATTTAAACTGTATTGCACATACAACTAATGTAGTTAAACAATCACATTCCCTCTTTTTAAAACCATTCATTGCTGATGAAATGTTAAATTTATTAACACACAAAGGCCAAAAAATCATCTGGTCCTGATGATATTATCTCTTTTTCAATTAGAAAAATTATATTTATATTTTGTCATTGAACCGCTTACGCACATTGTTAATATTTTGGAACAGAAACATTTTCGATTAGATTAAAAACTGGGAAAGTGGTGCCTATTTTTAAGAAAAACGATAAACATCTTTTAGAAAATTATAAGCCCGTAACTGTGCCATTTCGCCTCTCAAAAATAATTGATTACTGTTATTTAGATTACATTTTTTTGAGAGTTTTAAAATAATTACAAAAAATCAACATGATTCTTCTAGTTGTATATAGAAAAATAACAGCGATACATTCTTTTTTAAATAAAATATTAGAATATGTTGACGTAGGAGATTGTCTTGTTGGGATTTTTTGTAATCTCAGCAGGACATTTGACTGTCTTAATCATGATCTTCTACCATCTAAGTTATCTGATTATGGAATAAGAGGGCTTACATTAAATCACTACATTTCTAAAAGATCGACAGCAATTTGTAAGTTTAACATACGTCACAAAAAACTGCGTGCAGTGTTGACTTGGAATGGTTAGATTTAACTGTCGGCATTCCACAGGGATACATATTGGGTATTGTAGTATTTCTTCTATATGTTAATAATATAGATTCCCTGCCATCAAACGCACACTTTGTAACGAAATTGCAAGCCATTTCATTCCAGTTTGTTGTTGTCCACGATGAATTAAGTTTCTGCTAGTCTAGTCCAGATGGCGCCACTGATTTCTACTGGAACAGTTGGTTCTGCAGATTTTTGCACTAAGTATCTATCTATCTTTATTGCTCATACTCTACTCTCAAATGTTTGTCTCTTTCCAAACTATAACCGAGTTTAGGTGGCAGAACAGAACGGTGCTACTTCCTTCTTACTAGTGTAGCGTTCAGAAGGAAAACATCTTTAGTTCAGCGGTCTGGTAAAATTTATATGTTTTCTGGTATTATCGTGTCATTTTATGATCATCATTATTTAAAAAGTTGCTATATTGATTTAAAGTACCTTTGAGGTAATTTTCATAATAATATCGTACCGTAATTATCTTAATTTACGCCTTGGGCGAATTTGCTTTTCGGTGATCAGTTCACCTTGGTTGTTCTTTGGAACAGCCATCATTAATATTGATTAGTATCCATTTATCGTGTTTTGTTGGCAATTTATCTAATATTCCTCTGGTATTGTAGTAATTTCGTGTGCTAATTTAAACTAAATTTCGGTTATTGTAAATTTTAGATTTACCCAGCAACGGATGTCGCCATTTTGTATCGTAGATAGTTGTTTTCTGTCTTTGTCTGTTGATATTTTAGGTCACTTGGCTACGTTGGTAGCGCTCTGTGAACAGTGGTGACTGGTGACATTTGGAGATTGGTACACCTTTTTCGACTAAACCTATTTGTTTATAACCTTTGTGAAAATTATCTAGTGTGGTGCATTTGTTTTGTGGTGGATTATTTTATTCCAGTGCATATATTTATCAACCAGACCTCAGTAACGTAAGGTTTTTCTAAATTTAAAATATCGAATGCTTACTTGAACGTTTACTTAGTATTTAGTCAGGAACGCTGATCTAGTGGAGCCTTGCCTAGTTCTCTGGCAAAGATACCTGCCTAGTTATTTGGCAATTACTTAACTTTTGATTATCTGCAGTAAACATAGAGTCAAGCTATATATCTTTATTTAACTTTATCTGGAATTCATTATTACCTCTCTCCGAGGAACGAATAAATAATTTAATTTAACCTTACGTTTAATTTGAAAATAATTATATTGTTTTATATTTAGCAAATATTTATTTAGGTTATCTTTCTAGTTGTCTGTCTGTATACAGACATTCAAAATTCTATTTTCTTGAAGATTACCTTTTTTTTAGTAAAAAATTATCTTAACATAAGTGAATACCTACTTCACTTTGTTTATTATCATAGCTACACCTAGTTTATTGGTTGGACTAGTATTTCTTCTAATTAACGTAACTTTCATTGATACTTAAGTTAGTTGAAGTCCTCAACTTCTTAAAATATTGTGGGATACAGATCCCAGTTTGTTTAGTTTGCAATTTACTCTGTAAATTTGTGTTAACTCATATTTTGTCTGGACAATTCAAACGTCACAGCCTTTAACTTTGTTTTGCCTATAATACTGATCTCATAAAACTCTCCTCTTTTTATGTAAATGCCTGGACCAAGAGAAGAGGATAACTGGTGGATTGAACTGATCATGATATACAGGGTGGGGCAGGAAAACGAAACTTTATACAACTGGCATTTTTTTCTGAAGGATAACTGCAGTACTGACAGTGGTGATTCAAACTGACACCGAACCCATTTCGAAATATTAAAGCAATTATGTTTTTATCGTACAAAAACGTATTCTGCGATGTATTGCTAGCATACAGAGCACTCATTCTTGTAAAAGTAGTTTTAAATTATATGAAATTCTAATGTTCCCCATGTACATATCTTTATGAAATTTGTATGTATATGTTTAGGAATAGAAACAATTTTATTTTAAATAGTGTTTACCAAAATGTCAATACAAGACAAAAAAGTTTCATGTGTCATATGCTAGACTTAAAATAACAAGCGAATCTCCAAAATGTATAGAACTATATAGAAAAAACTAAAAGTCTTTTTATTAGATGTGTATCAGACATTTTTATCTCTTAGTATGTAGGAACTAACTGTTGACTATTCATGTACAATGTTCTGTATTGTCAAAGAAAGGAAAATAAATTATTATTACTTTACTACTAAACAAATTTTGTACAAGACACACGGTCAGGTCTTCATTTTTATCAAGTAGCTTAGATCATTTTTGATATGACAAGTCATCCTGTTTGTCCTTTTCATCGCTTAAAAAATAAAATTTAATTTTGACTTTAATTTATGTTAACACTTTTTTTCAATGCAATTGAACTTTAAAGTAGTAACAGAAGTGACTAATTAAGGACACAACTAGTATCATTTTATAAAATAGGTGATTCTATATTTTTAATGGATGGATTATTTTCTTGTTCTTGACTCATAACATAACCAGTAGGAATGTAAGGAAATATATTACAATTCAATCCATATACACAATACTCTCTAAAAATAATAACATTCTATTATTTATAGATTGCTTGTTTGGTAATTTATTCTTATCATGGTGATACATGAATGAAATAAGATATTCCAAAGGATCAAGGGGTCCCAAGTCTCAGCATCCTCAACACATTTAGACACCCGAAATAGCAAAGCTCATCATATTACTATTATATGGTCTCCCTAATCAAGTGTACTTGTAGACTATACCGTATAATCTCCCATTTTGCACTGATCGATAATCTCCAGAAAGGCCGTTAACCCATTCTAGTCAACTATAAGGATTTCCTATCTGTCACTTTGTATTCTCGCAATATTAATAATCCCCTGTTGCAGTGCCCGACTGTACAGGGTGGGCAAATTTAGATGTTTGTATAGGGTATCTCGGTAACTGTAAGAGATACAAAAAATGGAAGACACATTCTTGATCTTGTTTTTTTTTGAGGCAAATTCACTGACGAAAACTACAATTTGCTATCGTCTCTTGTTTTCGAATTATAAACAAAAGTTCGATTTTCGACTTTTAGACAAGTCAATATCTTGGTTGTTTGTAAAGTTATCAAAAAACAACTTTTACATTTTTGATGCACTTTTTTCCGTATAATACAGTGGTGTCGAGACAATTAAAGAGAAAAAGGTGTAATTTCGAGTCACTGCATAAAGATGTATTTTTTTTAAATAGCAATCATAGTTCGTTATAGTTTAGTTAAAAAGAAAATTTTTTTCTCTTTCAAACTATACAGGGTGGGGCAATAGTACGTCGGACCTCGATATCTCGAGTTCTACGATAGCTAGAAATTTTTTAAAAAATTGCAAGTAAACTAGATAAAAAAGTCCATAACTGGAAATTATTTTCGAACATACAGGGCGAGCCAAGACGAAATTACAGGACCAAGGGCCTGTTTTTTAAATGGAATGCTATGTATATCAGTACATTTTTTGAAGCCTCTTTCTAGGCTCTATTCATTCCTATATTATTATTGGCTATCTCCCAACCACTTTGATGTAATGAATTTTTTTGTTGAAATAATGTCATCTGCAGATGGATATTAAAAAAAAACACCACAGTCACAATTATGGGTTTTAAGAAAAACTTATGTGAATACCAATTTCGAGACATCTAATTAATGTTTTTGAATCATTTTCATTTCCTAAAAATGTACAGGGTGGCCAAAAATTAGTGTTATAATTGTGAATGTCGGTGTGTTTGGTAAACTTATCTTTATTTATAAATGCATAGGTGAGTCTTTAAAATAAAAATACTTATTTAAGTAAGAATTTTTCTTCCTTTGAATAAATCACAACATGAGACGTTGCGCGGTAACCTAAAAATTGTTGAGTAGTGGCGAGAGGTATGTGAAACTTCTCATATTGTCCAAATGTTACTATCCGACTGACATCATAGATGTCTCGGTGGCGGATAGCGACTTGCGAAGCAAGTACCGAGAGCGGCGACCTCTAGCCCAGGTGGACTAGACTACTGTTATTAAATACGATTTGAACGAAACAACTACTCAGCGGGCAAATACCCCGTTCTGCATTAGATTATACTTTCAAATCATGATAGATCGGTAGCCAATTTCATTTGTCAATTCCCTAATCAGACATAGATCGGTTTCGAACTTATTAGTTCTCCTTAGTGTGCCATAGGTTATGCAACTAATAAGTTTGAAACCGGTTTATGTCTGATTAGGAATTGACAAATGAAATTGGCTACCGATCTATTATGATTTGAAGGTATAATCCAATGGAGGTCGGGGTATTTGCCAGATGAGTAGTTGTTTCGTTCAAATCATATTTAATAAATAGTTTAGTCCACCTGGGCTTGAGGTCGCCGCTCTCGGTACCTGCTTCGTAAGTCGCTATCCGCCACAGAGACATCTATGATGTCAGTCGGATAGTAGCATTTGGACCATACGAGAAGTTTCACATACCTCTCACCACTACTCAATTTACCTTAGTCAGTATGTGACTAGCAGGTTGGCCACTATCATTAGTCTGTTCCATAACCCATGGCATACTGAAGAGAGCTGATAAATTCGAAACCGGTCTATGTCTGATTAGGAATTGACAAATGATATTGGCTACCGATCTATCATGATTTGAAGGTATAATCCAATGCAGGTCAGGGTATTTGTCCGCTGAGTAGTTGTTTCGTTCAAATCATATCAAAAATTGTTCTTATAACTCATTTTTGAATTAGAAATAGTCTGTTTGCATGACTGGATAAACCTATTACGTTGTAACGTATAGCAGAATAAAACAGGGCATAGTAAACAGATAATAGTGAATCTACATCGAGGAAGTTTTTAAATGAGGCGATAATATAGTAGGCCTTGTTTAATTTACCAGCTACAATGTTTATATGTTTGTCCCATATTAAATTCTCGTCCAAATGCGTTCCAAGAAAATTGGTTGTGCTGCTGGCTATAAACTGTTTTCCATCGACTGAAAATGTGAAGTTATTTTTGAATTGTAGAAGATTAATAAGTCAACACATACAGTTTTATCCAGGCTAATAATTAACCTGTTACTATCACACCACTCTCGAATGCCAGCCAGTATTGAATTAACTTTTGTGACAACATTTTCTTTGTTCTTGTCAGAAACAATAATTGATGTATCGTCTGCATACATAAAGACCTTCCCGCATTGAATATGTTCTGGAAGATCATTCACATATAACGAAAAAATCAGCGGCTCTAATAAACCCCGTGTGGTGTTCCTAAGTTAATGTCGTAAATTTGGAACATGGCATTATCGTATTTAACAAAGAATTTACGATGTGAAAGGTACGAAATAGTCCAAGAATTAAAATTTCCCCGTATTCCTGATGCGTTTAATTCTTCGGAACAAAACTCTATATTAATGGTATCGAACGCCCGCGATAAGTCAAAAAAGATTCCTACAACTGTATCCGTTATATCCAGTTTGTTATATATATGTTGAATAAATTCAACAGTAGCAGTTTCAGTCGAAAATTCTTTTCTAAATCCATGCTGACGAGTACTTAATAAATGATGCATTTGCAAAAATTTATTAATTTTATTTGCCACGACTCTTTCAATTATTTTAGAGAAAATTTAACATTAATATGGGACGGTAGTTTTCTATGGACTGCATATCCCCCTTTTTTGGAATTGGGATAAGGAGAGCTAGTTTGAGGTCGTTTGGAAATTGTCCAAAAGAAACTGAATTATTTATTATATCTGCTAGAGGCTTTGCCACAGTATCTGAGCAGTCTTTAATTAATTAACAGACACTTCATCCAATTTCCGTTAATTTTTTATCGGCCAATGATTTTATTATGACAAGCACATCCTCTTCAGTAATAGGAGTAAAAAAAATTGTAAAGCCACATGCATTTGGCAATGTGGTACAGCCTTTTGACAAGTTGTCACCGAAATGCGAACTTAATTTATCTTCAACAATTTTAGAAAAGTAGTCACCGAACAAGGATGCTATTTCTGTTTTCTCTGTAACGTAATTGTTTTCATGCATCAACATAATATTATTATTTTTGTTATTTTCACCAGTCGATTTCTTAATAATGTTCCAATAGGTTTTTGATTTATTCTGAGAATTCTGTATTAAACTAGAAAAGTGTGTCTGTTTTTCCATCTGAGTGAGACACCCGATTACTTTTTTTCAGATTTCTATATTGGGTGTTTATTTCATCGTCATTCAATATTTTTTTTAAGTAGTTTTAAGTCTTTTAGTTCTCGAAGCTTATTATTTAACTCGTCACTGAAGTTGATTTTATCAGATTTCTTATTGTTGGAAACCTTTACCTTATAGAATGATGACTCAAAACAAAACTGATAATGTGTCCAAAAAGTTTCAAATATATTATCGACATTATTAAAATTGTGAAAGTTGTTGTTAATGAGCCCATCAGCAAGAAGTTTTCTAAATTCTTTAATGTTAAGATCTGAAAATTTTCTTATATATGTACTGGTTGTTTTTTCCTGAACATCTGTACTATGAAAATTAATTCAGCTTATAGTTTGTGCAAAGTGATCAGACCACCCGGGGTAACAGTTTAAAATTTTCATAGTTTCGATATTTGTAACAACGTAATCGATGGTAGTCTGTTATGTACGACCCGTATTGTGCAACTCTAGTTGATTAGTTTAAAATATATAGGTGAGATTATGTGAATATATCATATAAACAACTTTTTAATGGAGATGCATTTAAATAGTTTAATGTTAAAATCACTACAGATAATTACGTATTTAATGTTCATTTCATACATTACCCGATTTAAAATTGTATCTAATTGAAGCAAATAATAATCACTATCACGATTTGGAGGTCTGTAGATGCATAATATAAAGTATCCTTACAAAATATTGCTGAAAATTCAAGAATTAGTTCATTTGATAAGCTACACACGGTTTCCATATTTTGACATTATATCATTTTTCGCAAAGATTACTGTTCCGCCGTGTACATGGTTTGACCTACAATAGCTACTAATTTTTTTATAGCCATTTAAGCTACATATGTCTAGTTGATTATCCATCATTCAGTGTACGCTTAAGAGTACAAAGTGCATTAATTTGTTAGATAAATATATTGTAAATCTAATATATTTAATTTATTAGATAGTCCCTGTATATTAATATTTAGTAAATTCAAGGATTTACCTGAATTTATTTCAATTTTATCATTGTTGCCCTGGGTTGTAATTTTCGAGGCTGTTTTGTGAAAAAATTATTGATTTAATTTAAGATTGTTATTTGTGTCCAAGTCACTGAGTACTGGCGCTCCTGATGAAGGAATTTCGGCGATAGAAGTTAGATCAATTGTTGAGGTAGTTGATAGTGAAGTATTTGTAGGTGACAATGTGGTGTCTTCATTTAATTTTTGCGTATTTGAAAATTCTGATGCAGGTGTATTTTCTATGGTTCTATTTACTACTGAATCATCCTCTGATGTGGTTTCTAATTCAATGGATGAAGCTGCTGTATTTTCTTGTCCATTTTCAAAGTTTATCAAATCGGTGAGATCGATGTTTATATTGCTACTTTGTATATTTCTTGCATTTTTTTGTATGAGACTTTCAGAAATATATTATATTATTTTTGTTTTTCCAGAATAAGATATATCACCTATTTCATTAATTTGATGGTTGTTAATTAACGCATTTGAATCGCCGAAATAAATCATACCCAAAATTTGTCTTTAAAACGTGAGATGAACAATTTGTGCAAATAAATAATATATTTTTGGAGTAATTATGCAGTTTATGCATTAACATTATTTGAAATTTCTGTATAAATTTAGATGTATTTACAAATTTGGATTACGCATAGAAATACATTATTTTTACTTCATTTGTGAAACAAACCAGAGTAAGTTAGTTTCTATAATTTGCGTAAAATCTTTAAATAGATTCTGAAGGTTTCCTGAACAAACTTATCCCTTAACTGGAGACATGCCATCTGAAAGACTACAGCCTATAAATTCTTTCTGTAATTTGCAAAAGTTAGTGTGTAGAGATATCATGTATCTGTTCAAATAATGGCTAGGTCATCGAAACGCGTACATTATCGACCTAAATTATGAAAACTCCAAAAAAGTAGTAGGTATGTTTGGGTCCGCGCGTGCGTGCGTGTGTTCGATCGTGCGTGCAGTTGTGCGTTCTTGCGTGCGTGTGGGCGTTCGTCCGTGTATACCTGTGTGTGCCAACCATGGCTCTAGAAAAATTCTCATGAATTACAAAAATATATATATTTTTAATTTTTATCGCTGAATTTTGCAGTTACTGTTCAATAAATCGAAATTGGTTACAAATAGCCATAGGGATGTACGTATAAAAAAATGTTCGTTTTTCAATCCTACACTACATCGTCCAAAAATATACAAGGTGTTCTATTTGAAAAATTGAGAAAATTCCTAAATAGTTTAAATTAAAATTATTTTCATACACTTTTAGGAATGAAAACTTTCATACAGTTCATTTAAAATCGGTAAAATTCAGTTAGGCAATAGTTGGAAATTTAATAGAAAACAAAAATATTCTTGGCCTACCCTGTATACTCGAAAATAGTCCCCCCCTCTATCAGAACTCACATGAAGTCGACGCACTATTGCCCCACCCTCTATTGATACGAGTGGTTTTTTTTTTGCTTTAAATAAGTTTCATAGCCTCTCAAAAACTATTGTATTTTAAAAAAAAACAGTAAAAATAACAACTATACTACTGCAGGAAGCACTAAAAAAGCATGGTACATTTACAAGACACGAATTAAGAGCTTTATTACAGGTATTGTAAAATTGTCTTGGAACTGGTTAAAACTAAATAAAATTTCTTTCAGCATTGCTGTTTCTTATTCAAATACAGTTTGACAGATTTAACATACCCCTCGTTAATGGCTTCCAACATCATGTACGTAGTTAAGGCTTGTCTATCGGTCAACGAAAGAGATTTTTGGTCATTTTATTTAAAGGATCAATAGCGGTAATAATTCATGCAGAAAATCATTGCATAACTTTTATAGAAGTGATGTCTTCTCTGACTGTCACATTAATTAATTTGTTAAAATAAATTTACTTTCTACATATTGTACTCCGTATGTTTCCTTCCTATAAATCAAATACAATTGTTGCAGAAGCTCTGGCAGAAATCCAGGGAGCTCCGGATCTCTACCTACGTGCTGGCTCCCTTCTGAGACTCGTTTGTACACTGCGTGACTCCACAGAACCCCCCGCATTTGTCTTCTGGTACCACGAACAGCGGATGATCAACTACGACCCGGGGGTTTCCGTGAAAGAGGGTCATAGCTCGAGCATCCTCCAACTTCTGGAGGCTGACAAGAGTCACAACGGTAACTACACGTGCAGCCCCTCTAATGCTGCCCCAGCGTCTATTAATGTCCATGTCCTTAATGCTACAGCAGGCAAGTATTTTCTTTTTATGATGATATAGCCCAGGTGTATTTAACTTTGACATAATTTTATTTATTTATTCGGGTTAGGAGTAGGACATTTGCTGTTAGTAACACAAGAATGGAATAGATTATTTTTTTTCCGTTGCTACAAGGTTATCGAATACAGTCTCGGATACGTCAATTTTTTTATTTCAATTGAGCGTGATTTTGGTATGGAAAATTTAAAAATGACGTCATTATAGTTTGTGTGATATCATCAATATTTGTTAAATGAATCTTTTTTTTTTTTAATTTCTCGATAGAGTCCTCAATTTTCTATTCAACCTTATGCCATATTACAAGTATTAAGAGAATCGTACAGAAAAAATTAAAAATATGGAGGGTAATAATAGGTATACACCTAATAAAAGAAAACTACAAGGGAATGTTGTTTGTAAATGTGTAATATCAAAGTTATATAATTAGGTTTGAAAATTTGGTAAACAAAAAAATTACGTTACTATAAAGGCGTCAGTTTGACGCTTTATTTAAACGTTTTGTCACGTTCCAGTTAGAACAAGTATTCATACACAGATGGCGCTACTTAGGCCTCATCCATTTAGAGTAACTATAAGCTTAGGTATACTGATTTAGGTATATACTCAATATTAGTGATGGGCACTATCGAGTGATATCAACTATCGAATAATTACTGAACGAATGATTCCAACTATCGAATGATATCATTCGAATAAATTCATTCAATTAGAACTTTTTTAGAAAAAAATCATCTGAATGATACTATTAACTTGCTAATTAATGCTGCTGAGTTTCACTTCTCATAAAAAAATGGATCTTTAGAATCAGAACCGACATCGCCTTGTATCAGTCACATGTCATTATCAGTTAGTTGGCAGTTGCGTTTTGTTTATTTTGTTATTTCCATTATGTTTATCGTATCACATAACAAAATATGTCTCTTATCTTTGAATCAAATACCGTCTCCATCTAGGCATATTCAATATTCATAACCTCCATTCTTAAATCCAACATATTTAAATTCATTCAGTCGTAATTCAACTATCGGATTATTCGAATAAGACCAACTATCGAATTATTCGTTAGTTTTAATTCGATAGTTCCCATCACTACTCGATATATAAATAACCTCGGTTATCCTGACAAGAGCTTTATGATATGTTACTATAAGCTCGCAATATTTGTGCAATAGATATTGTATTTTTACAGAGACTAATATAACGTTTATAGAGGATTCCTTGCTTATTTAGGTATCTTGTGTATTTAATTTGACTCCATGTGCCAAATAAATCCACTGGGAATGTAAAATCTCGAATCTGGGGATACTAGTTACCAAAATATGACGATTAATCCCAACATGTCTTATACAAATGTTGCTGATTTAAGAGATGGGTGTTCAAAGTTAGAATTCTATTTGTAAATTTGTCAATAATTTTGAAATTTATAATAGTATAAACTTGAAAATTGGCAGCTTTACGTTTTTTGGCAAGACAAATAAGAATTTCCAACTAATTTTAACATTGCTCATAGAGGCTGCTACTTATACTCTATTGCTTTGATAAATCGGGGCATATTTTTTTGCCTGCAGAATTATGGACAGGGAGAATCGAAAATCTGAAAGAGCGTCCTTCTTTACATAAATAAGTAACTTCTGTTTAATTCCGATATCCTTATCTGTTTTCGAGATATTTACTCATAAAAGTTTCAATGCTTTAGTTTTAATGAAATTTTTAATCCTTAAAATATGAGGTTGATTTGCTCACTTGACTGCTGTCATTATTTTTTATATTAAATTCTGATTCTGTGTGCCTGCCATTTATATTAATTATTTATGATTTACCTGGCACACTTTTTATTTTAAGGATTAAAAATTGCATAAAAACGAAATGCATTAAAACTTCTAAGAGCAAATATCCCGAAAATGGATGGAGATATCGAAATTACACAAGCGTCACTTTTTTATCTAAAGAAGGACGCTCTTTAGGATTTTCATTTTGCCCATAATTCTACAGGCAAAAAAATATGCTTCGGTTTATCAAAGCAGAACAGTACAACTAGCACTCTCTATAAGTAATGTTAAAATTAGTTGCAAATTCTTATTTGTCATATCAAAGAACGTAAAGCTGACACTTTTCAAGTCGATACAATTTAAAATTTCAAAATTATTGAGAAACTTCAATAGAATTCTCACTTTGAACACCCTGTATCTCTTAAACCAGCAACATATGTATAAGGCATGGGTTCGATTGTCATATTTTGGTCTCTAGATTTCCAATTTCGAGATTTCCCATTCTTAATAAAACACTTTGTATAAATAATATAAATGAGTATGAAGTATAAATAATAAGCAAAACGGGCCACTAAATACAATATAACAGATTAATAATTTTTTTTTAAAGTTAGTAAATAATAATTAGCAAAAAAAATTTTTCAGTTATTATTTTTCATTCCACTCTATATTTTAAACTTTTACCAAGAAGAGGAACTTAATTTGTTTTTATAATTATTCTAACCTAAGGGGAATTTCCACTATATAATTTCAATTATTCTGTTCTCTGAAGCCATTAATGTTTATTACATTAAGGTTTAAAAGTTTTGTTGCTTTGGATTCTGTAAATGAGCTGGCTACCCTGACGATGCACGCAAGCAGAAACACGTGTCGGTAGATATTTTAAAGTTTTTAAAGTGAGTGTTCAACTGGTGAGTACCTTTTGCTTTATTTATTTTTGGTTTTACTAGATAGAATAGTTGAAATTAAAAACAACATTATTGAGTCAGTTGTACTGAACATAATGTGCATATTATCTTTTTTGTAATCCAAGTTTCAGCGTTTTGGCAAATAGCCGGGAACATAATTATTTAAAAAGATATATGTTATACTTATCTGTTATAAGATTTGTAAAAGTTAGTTAATAATAATAAGCAAAAAAAAATTTCAGTTATTATTTTTCATTCCACTCTATATTTTAAACTTTTACTAAGAAGAGAAGAAAGTTAACGCGGGTTTAAATACATTACAGTAAAAAACAATATGAATTAATGGGTACACGCCAGCATAAAAAATGCAAGGTAGAAAATGCAAAAATTGCAAATGGCAGAAGAACGCAAACCATGGACACGTGTTTCTGACTAATTGGTCTTCATCAGCGCTGTATTACATACAGGGTGTCACATATTTAAGTACCTTTCAATGTGGTGATATAACTCTAAAAAATAAGTTTGGTTTTGTAGATAAACATTTGCCTTAAACCAAATCATGAGAGAGCTATAGCTCCATAAAGGGGGGTAAGTACAATATACTTATTTGCCAATACATTCGGAACGCCTTAAGTTGCAAAAATTAAATTTGGATTATTTAATACTTTCATAATGTTACATATTTTGTCAACTTTTTATTTAAATATCATGATTTGCTGGGGTGCTTCCAAAGAGGATGCGGGTAAATTTTTGCCATAACTTTTTTCTTTTTTTTAGGTATTTAAAACGGAAAAGGTACTAGTGTTAAAAACTGCCTAAAAATTGTGCTTTTGCTAAATTTCCAAAGTAATTCCATACTATTTTAAACTATATATTTTGTAGAGGAATTTAAAATACCGCTTTACGCAATAAAGCATGTAATTTAAGGATTTTTTTATTCACAATAATTTTATTTTTAAAAATACTCAAAACTAACAAAATTAATTTGTCTTGGTGTTTCAAGAAATTTTCAAAATAAAATCCATGCGCTTAATCGTCGAAGTTAAAATATATTCTCTCTAACAATTTCCAAATTGTTTGTGCATTTACCCAATATTAAATGAATATTCAAAACATAATTATGACATTTCAACATATACCAATTTCAGTAATATTTCACTATAAAATTGTACTGATAATATAATACAAAGGCAATGCTGGTGAAAATAACTGAGAAATTTGCCAAGCTGAGAGCTTAAGCTGTCCTTTCATGGTATTACAATTAGAAAATGGACTATATTGCAATATTTAAATACAAATAACTCCAAAAACGATAGTTCCTATTGACATTTAGTATGAGGACCTTTTTTTATGCAGTGTTTAACACTGGTATTTTCCATTTTAAATATCTAAAAAATTAGTGAGACAAAAAGTTATGGCGAAAATTCATCCCCACCCTCCCTGTAACTACTCCAACAAATCATGATATTTAGATAAAAATTTAATGAAATGTATAATATTATGAAATTAGCCCGGAAATTGGTAAATGGTACAAATTTAATTTTATTTTAGACGTTTCAAATTTATTTTCAAATAACTATGTTGTAGTTACTCACTTTAGGAGGGTTAGCTCCCTTATGAACTGATTTAAGGCAAATGTTCATATACAAAACTCAACTTATTTTTTATAGTTCTATTACTCTCTTGAAGGAAGATACTTAATTATGGGACACCCTATATATTTTTTCATCTAAGTGGTTCTTCGGGCAGTTTTTACAAGTTTTTAGTTCCTCTTTTAATAAAACTGTATCCTCGTAATAAATTAATAGGGATCGCAAATTAAAAAAAAAATGCGTGTTTAAATAAAAATCCCCAAAATGTCATCAAGCAAACTGTCCCAGATTTGTTTTGATAAAGTTGTGACAACAGCCAAAATGAATTTATCATCTACTTTTGAAAACACTGTATTTGCCAAAGTGAAAAGTCTCAAAAGTAATAAATATTCGTAAAAATAATTTAGTGCCAAATGTAATCATGTAATACTCTAAAATGGTACGAAATTTTATATTTATTTCATTTAAGAGCATACATAATATGTATAATGATTCGCACGTCTTTATTTTTAGAAAGACGGATGGGATAGATAGTGTTTACATTTTCATAATATAGTGATAATAATGTTATTTCAGTATAAATTATTTCAGTCTATCCGACCTTAGTCAATTATTCACAGGAGCAAACTCCAAGATTACTAGTTTGAAACTAGAATGGGTAGTTATCTGTTAGTGAGGTAATGTGGTCTACTTGATGTGGGTCATTTCTAATGTACTCGCTGGCTCACCATTATAAATCAATATGTCTGTTTGTGGTTCTTTTTCCAGGAAAGTAATTATGACACTATTTTAAAGTCAAGAACAGTTCAGATCATTTACTAAAATATAGTCTAGTTTATGCTATTATTTGAATATTCACACATTTTAAACACGATAATAATAATTATTATTAACAATTATTATTGTTATACAGTAACAGGTTTTGTTTGCGAATGTACCGATTTAATCATTTTTTAACCAAAGCGAGTGGTACTTTGACAATAATTTGTTCTGCTCTACGTTTTGAAAGTAACACTACAACTGAAACGTCAAATTTTTCTTGAAAATTAACGCTAACTGCACATGGACGACTAATTATGGAAATCTTCCTGTAATTGTACAGGGTGTTCTCTATAAAACTATACCCTCCATTTATTTCATTCTCTGTAAATATATTTCAGTATTTTCAATCGTTTTTTCTCTGTTCTCTCAACTTTTTCTACTTTTGAACTATAAGGGGACCGGGGGATACTTTAGACGTTTTTGAAGAATTACAAATTTCCAAGTCACGCTTATGTCTTAAATGTGTGGCGTTTCGTCAGTTGATCATTATTATATCTAATCGTATAGGATTAAGAAGAATTACGATATTTAAAAAAAAAATAGTAAATGGGATGATGTCAAGTGTCCAAAACCACCCCGTGTTCTTGATAGTTTGAACTGATAGTAGGGATGATATGGACATATAAAAATAACAGTAAATTATTAGATTTAACAAAAAAATATATACCTATTTATTGAAAGAAACAAAATATAGTTATTAAACATTAAACAAGACATAGTAGGTATACTATACTGTATAATAGTAGAACTACACAAGACTATATTCTTCCAGGTTCACATGAAAATAAAAATATATTTAAATCGTTCGTTTGTATCTTCTGTGGGGATTGGATGGCAGGCAATTTCGGTGAACAAAACGAAGGCATGCTCCTCTTTACAAATAACAAAACAATTTGAAGGTTTCTGTCGTTTAAAATGCCTCAAACGGTAGCAGTGGCACAACTTCAAATTAGGGGACCCCCGCGAGACTTCTGGAGTGGCCCTCCCCCACTTCTTCATCTAAAAAAAAAAAGATATGAAATGAAAATAGTATTTACCAGTCGCAGCTGGTGAATTTAGGTTATGCAATATCAAATAATATCAGATAGTTTTTTTTTGGGATTTCGGTCAGATACAACTAATTTTTTTTTTTCTAACGTTTCGATTTATTACACCATCATCAGAGAACTACAATTAATATAATATTTTAAAAACATAGTTATGGTTAATTTGCATTACAATTTACTTACACTATTAATTATTAGGTATTTGTTTTAAATTTTGTTACATGTTATTGGATTGTCTGTTTTAACGCAACTGAGATATTTTAACATGGTTTGTAGGCTCTTGAAGTTTTGTTTATGTTACAGAGATAACGTTGGAAATGTATACATATGATTTACTGTGGGTGTTTTGCTTAAATAATAAGATATTTTATTTCAAGAATTATTATTTTGTTATCGGTAAGATGTAAAAATTGAATTAACTTTGTAATGTATCCCAATCATTTAATTATTAAGTTAAAACAGGTTTCGCTTAAATTTTCTATATCAGTGCGATTATTTATGGCTTTAGAATGTCTTTTTATTTGCAGCATTTCATGTATGTTTCTTCGGTTATAGTTAGGTTCTTTTTCTAATATTTGTTTGTTGTTAAAAATAAATCGGTGGTTTTGTTCTATGGCGTGTTTGGCTAGTGCTGTCGTGTTTTCGTTTTGAGTTTTTATACTATATTTGTTGCGTGTATACTCTTTTATGTAGATGTTGTTTTGATTGACCTATATAGGTACCATTACAGTCGTTGCAGTCTATCTTGTATATAGTGTTAGTTTTGCCTTCGGTTGATAGTCTAGGTTTAAGTTTTGTAAAATTTTTTTTGTGGTATTGTATGGTTTATGGGCTATTTTTATATTATGTTGTTTAAATACGTTTGCTATTTTTTCGGATACTGTTGGTATGTATGACATGGACACATATTTATTATTACTATTATTTGGTGTATGGGCTGTTTTATTATAGGTTTTGTGTATTGTGTGGATACAATTAATCGAATTCTCCGAATATTCGAATGAACTGAATATTCGAACTATTCAAATAATCGACCTATTCGAATGTTCGAACTATTTGAATATTCGAATAGTTCGAATTATCGAATCGAATAATCCAAATCGTCGAATATTATTGCATTATTATTAAATTCATTTGGTTAATCAAATAGATATAGGTATGAATATTTTGTTATGTACTAAAAGTTTTTATTTTTTAATGCATTTTAATTAGCGTCATTAAAAATTAATGCGGCTTTAGACTGAATAACACAAAAAATTCAGATAAAATTTCCGGGAATTGGTCACATAGAAAATGATTTTAATAATTAATACGTGAACTACATAAACAAACTAAACAAATTACTACTACTATAAAGTACAACAATAACGCATGTATAATTTAAAAAATCATACCTTCGTCGAAAAAGATAATTTTGAAACCAATTATTTTATAAACAAAAACGATTCCAAAAAGGCCCTTCAAAATCAGAGGTTGGATAAGTTATTCTGACAACAGTTTTTTCACATTATTTGATACATACATATTTGAAAATTTTAATATATTTGAAAAGTCGAGTATTCGAATATAATCGTTTATTCAACTATATCCGAATATACTCGATTATTCGACTGTATTCGATTATTCGACTATATTCGATTATTCGGCTGTATTGGAATATATTCGATTATTCGACTATATTCGAATATTCGATTAATCGAATATATTTGAATATTTGTATATTTGAATTAGAACTAATTCGAATTTGAATGCTCAAATATTCGAATATTCGAATAATATGTATTCGATTCCCAGCCTTATATAAATGTCCTTCCTAAGAGTTGTAAGAATCGAGAAGGCTTGTGTTTTATCAGCTCTATAACGTTCATTTTTATAGCTTCCTGGGCTTCAATAGCCAATAATGCTGATGCATTAAGTTGAACTTAACTTGGAGACATAGTAGTCCGCATATAATTTTTGATCATCTGCGGAAATGAACGCTAGGAATTTGCCACTCTAACTGTCAAAGTCATAAATATAAATAAAATAAAATTTACTTCGGTAAAACTAGAGCTTATATTTTGTTGTTTGGATCTTTGCGCGTCTCAATTATTAGTAGCTGTATGAATCAAATAATCAAAAATAAATAGAAAGGTCAACTCTACCCTTGAGCAGTGGCAAGTACTGGACAACGTTTTATTGATACATATTATTATTGTATTTGTTGATACTATAAATGCAGTATAACAGTACACGAGCAGGTTGTACCTAACTTATTAAACGCGCAAAGATCTAAATAACAAACTATACATTTGAGTAACTTACTAATACTAATTCGTTCAATTGTTGTATACTTGTTAAATTTGGTAATTTAAATTGAAATGTTTTCTGGAAAAGTACTAGCTATAAGGCTAATGCAGCGCTAACATCATTTTCTGAAATTTGTCGTCGTTTTTGATAATTTCCAAATCAATTGATTTGTGGAAAGTTTATTAAAAACATTTCTTCATTGCAATAGAACCTATGATCTGTTGCGAGTTTCTCGAAATGTTGTATTTCACGGTCATTGATGCGGAGGTCTGCTTTCTTATTTTTCTTTAAGAAATTACTGAAATTGAGAAATAGAACTTTTTACGTTTTTTACTCGAGCGAAAGCAGTATTGCAAAGATTACTTCGGCTCACCCTGAATCACGGGGGCCTCTGCAGTTACGAGCTTTTGCGGGCCCATAGTTATGCTTCTGTATAGTAGCCTTTTAAATCTGTTTCAATAAATTTGTGCCGTATAGTGGATGTATTCATTCATTACCTAAGACTGTAACTGCTAATAAGTTGTTAACGTTTCTGTTATAAAAATTTAAATCCTCTTCATCATTGTAGTCTCATTGTAAGGAGCTATAATCGTCGTTGCTTAAATTACGATCAGACTCTTCATCATCACTACTTGAAATGTGTTTAATTCTCTTAGATTTGGGTTCAGTTTCTGGGTTCTCTATTTTTTTTTGTCAATTTAACTTTCACTGATTTTTTCTTGATCTTCTCTTCAATTAATAGTTTTTTGGGAGTGTTCGTGGCTATCATGCATTTATCTTTTGTTTTTCCTCAGTAAGATTAAGTTTTTCTAGGTGGCGCTTTTCTAGGTGGCGCTTTAGGATAGGGAATTACTTTTTTCTGGTGAAGTAAATGGACTTTTTTCAGATTTCTTGTTGGGATTTCTTTTGTCCGCATTATCAGTTGTGATTCTTTTTCTATTTTTCTGTGGATGTTATCTTTCTGACTTAAAGACCCTGGCAAGCACAAGTCGTTTTGATTATTTTCGGATATGTTGAGGCTTACTTGTCTTGAATCATCTATGCATTGTGCTAGATAACGATCCGTTACATAGCTGGAAAGATAATCATATTCAGGGAATATGTCTCTCAAATGGATACATATTTCAGTGCATCTAAATCCAAATTTTGTATTTACTGGTGTAGCTCCTTAATTCCAAAATAAATACCACAATTTGGGTAAGTTGTATATTGTTATTGTTTGTCCAGGATGGTTAATTAATCAACAGTTAATTGCTTGGTTAAAAAACCTTTTAATACAATTCGTTCCAATGGTCCCAATTTCTTGAACATATGCGGTAACAGTGTCATTACAATTCCGTTAGTTTTACAGAAATATAGAACTTGTATGGGTAAATGCAATTCGTAGTTGTCCAATAAGAAAAGCTTTACTGTCCAGACTACAGCGTACGTTTTGTACAAAAAAATTCTAAAACTTTTAAAAAGTCGCACACGTCATCCAACCTAAATGAACAAAACTTAATGGTTATCTAGAGAACATGCTAATGGGAAAAAGAACATTTTCACTGGCCGAAATTATTCATAGTTAGGTTACAAGTCCACCTCGCTCCCTTGATGTAATTTGTCCAATTTTGTGTTGACTTTTTTATGATTAAGGAACCGTTTGAGGTTTGTAACCCCAATCTGAAAGATATTTAGAACACTTCCAGTTTTATAGCTACGTGAATACTTTACAACTTGCCTCAGCCTTATTAAAAATTTGATTCGAGAATATGAGTAACAGAGTGGCATCACCTCGGTTAATTTGTCATAGAACGTATATGGTCTTGTTAAATCTGGTCAACCTTGGGAGGTTTCTAGCTTCTGGTGTTTTAACGGATAAGGTCCCTTGTCCCTTTCTTTTCATAAAAGCAAATAGCCAACCAAGCCCTGCCGACTTGTCCTTTTTCCAAGATTTTGACATTCTAACATTATTTGCTAAACCATATTCATAGGAACTTTTTATTTTCATGAAGGAAAATGCTCCTGAATTTGTGTCTTAAATTTTTGGATTATCTTGTATACTTTAATAAGCATCAGAATGAAAGTCAGTTTATACCAACCTCTTAAAAGTTACAGGTACCTAGTTGAAATATTGCAATATTTCGGGTAGTCAACTTCAAATGTTGTGGTGTAATTTGTGATAATGATATTAAAAAAATGTCTTATTGGGAACGAATTAAAAATTTTGACAACCTGATAACATGTAGAACTAATATTGGGCATATTATGTAGAACTGATATTGGTCATATGCCATTCCTGTATAGAAATCTCCCATACATTTTTCTGTTTCCAAGGAAAGTTATACATAAATTTTACTGATTTTATAGGTGTAGAAATTTGTTGCTAAAAGTTTATTTCGAAGAAATTTTCCTAAATGTGTATAATATAAATGTTTTAAGCTTTTTATACTTTAGACTAAGAATTTACTACTTTAAACTTTTTCATATTTTCATACTTTATAAACCCCATAACTATATAAACTATTATATTTTTCTGCTCTCAATATACATTGAAAATAATAAAATAGTTTTATTATTTTTTATAAGGAAAAAAATCCCTCTATTCCTTACAATGTCTTTTATAAATTTTATTGACGGAACCATAACTGTTGTGCTACAGTAGGTAATACATTTAATTCAAGGTATTTATTTTAGTACATTTTTCTTAAGCTCCACGAAAACAAAGAAAGCTTTAATAAAGGTTCTTTGTAGCTTTCTGCTGCCAAAGTGAGGTGATTTTATCTAAATATGTGCCATTAAGTAAGTTTTATAAGGCAACATGCAGCAGTAAAATAAATACTCTTTATCTGTGTTAGAGAATTCGCCGTAAAGTTATTTAGCTTAAAATATAAAAGAATGTCTTAGTTTCTTTCAGGTATAGTTATTTATTTAAGAAATATACGTAAACTTACACATGAAAAATTACCTAATTGTATTAAATACTTAAAGGACCACTCACAGTGTGTGTAACTATTAGAAAAAAATAATAATTATAATTTAATTTGTGTAACAAAAATTTTAAGAAATTATGCACAATAGATATAATGATATAAAATGTATTAAAGTAAAAATCTTTTTTTTTTATTTATTTTTTTATATATTTTTTTAATGTATTTTTTATATTTTTTATTCTCAATACGGGTTCTAATTTCTCTTTACAATACAGTAGTTCTATCATCCTAAATTTTTGTGTATCCTGTATGTCGGACATTGAATATCTATATGCGAATTCTTATTTTTTTAGGCGAGCAAAACTGTTTGTAAAGCGTAACTTTTTTCCGAAAAAACCCTTTCAGGGCCAAATGCAAAATAGTGGCAAAGAAATTTTTTTTCGCAACAGTTGGGTTTATTGGTATTCTTAGAGATATTTAGTGCAAAGAAAAATATTTTATGTTATTTTTTTCTCAAAATATAGAATGTCCATTATAATGGACAAAGCTACTCTAAATTTTTTTGGCTTATTTTTTATATATTGCTTTATGTTCACTTGTCCTTTAAAAGGAACCATCTGTTCATCTATACATAAATTAGTCTCTAAAGAAAGTTCAGGGCATCTATTTCTGATGGAATTGTAAAGCGGTCTGACCTTCCATAGTCTATCTGAATTTCCTTCTTCTCTAGTTGTAATATCGACCAAATGGATACTCTGTCGCAATTCTGAAAATCGCTTGAGCACCATGCTGTCCTTTATAATCGATATTCCGATTGAATTATCCCAATACATTCTTATTCTTGGAAGTTTCCCATTATGATGTGAATTCCTAAACATGTTTTGATTTCTGTTACATTCGTGGGGACCAACCTTGCAAACTGTTTTTGATTGGCATACAAATTAGTTTTATTAGCCATTTCCTCAAAAAGATCATTTGATAAATATTTCTCAAAAAATATAGGTTCCGGAAGATCAATTACTTCTGGTACTAATGGTAAAGCCTATTCAATTTTTCTTGATTCATAAACCACCTCTTGTTCTTGTATCCATTCCACATTCCTTTTATATGTCAAATTATATTTTCTATAAAATTCTTTGGTATCATCAATTTTTTTCTTTTTAGATGGTACCTGTTCTTCCAAGCACTGCTGCTCTTGCATTATTTGTTCGTCTTTTTCTTGCGATTCTAATATCTCTCCATTTACCTGCTCAGGCTCGTCAATTTGCCTATCTTCCATGCCATCATCTCTTTCAAAAAACCTACCACCTAAATCAAGCTCAGTCTCATTATTTTGTGTATTTTCTACATCTTCATCTCCTCCCAGATCTAAAAAATATGTAAATGTATTTTTTTTTCTAAAAATACATTGCAAAAACAAACCTACCTACCTTCTAACTCAACTGCATTTCTAAACATATCTTCTGGTTCCCACCCGTCATCATCATCAGATAATATTTCTATATCAGACAAGTCATCATTCTCCAATATTTTTAGTAAATCTTCATCCGTATAATATATTTTTTTTGAAGTCATCTTGAGCTAAAACAAAATTTTAAATAAGTAAAACTTTCAGACTTGAGGGAATTTTGTCCTTCTCAATGGACGTTCAAATCAAACTATCCATAATTATCATGAACGTAAATTATCGAATGTTTAGTGTTTTACAAAGTGTAAAATAAAGTTTCTACTTACGTCTGATCGATAAACAAATCAATATTTATCAGTTTTACACCTTTTACATGTAAAAATATACACACTTATTTCACTACCGGCCAGTACTACACAACAGCTGACTAAATGTTGTTGAGTAAAAATTCAATTATGAGATCATAGATGGCGCCAGCAGTTCTAATTGGTTTATTTTAAGTGTCCGTGTGAGTGGACAAAATGATTTTGGATTATAATTCATAATAAATAATATGGGTGGCCTTAAAAATTATGTCCACCACAGTGGACGCTGCGTCTGAAAGGATAAGAAGGGTAATTCATTATTACTCTCTACTTCTAAAGTGAATTTAATGAATATTTCTTTACCATTAATATTTTAAAAAAAATTGTATATTACCTTAATATTGAAGCCAAAATTTCGCCGACCAAATAACCGCTATAAAATCTGAAATATGTTTCCATTTACACTGTGTCCTCGGATTACTGCCCGGAAAGAAAAACTTCGTTATTTTTTTAAATGTGGTTAAGAAAATCCATAACACATATACATAGAAAAATACCGCTGGTATTACTTGGGGGTCAGAACTACTTCACCGTAGTAAAACACGACGTGTGGTGGAGTTTATAATAAAAGTAAGTTTTGATGTTTCAAAAAACTCACATTTTTTGACGTTTCAAAAAAGTCACATTTTTTGAGGTTTCAAAAAAGTCACATTTTGACGTTTCAAAAAAGTCACTTTGATGTTTCAAAAAAGTCACATATTGATGTTTCAAAAAAGTCACATTGGTGTAATGTCACTAATATTTTTTTTTAGGTCCATTTTACTCATCAATGAACTCAATTTCTTCTTTGACCTCTAGAATGTGTGTATCAAATTTGAAAGCTTTACTTCAAAAACTGTAGCTGCTATCGTGAACGCAGACACACAGACAGAAAATTTGTTCTGTCTGAAATGTTGTGTATCTTCATAATTCGTCAAGATTCGTCCAGAAATGCAATACAAATTTTCAAAACTTTTTTCACGAATACATAACTTCTTCACTTTGTGGGGTAAGGAATTAGTAACTCGTACTAACAGATATTTAAATTTTAAATTTAAACAATCTGTTAATGCTAATCTGGATACGATGAAACGTTTATATAATACGGGGAAAATGACTTCTTCTAATGATCATATATTAAATAACGAAAAAAATGTATCAAAGGGCTTTGAGTAAATAATGAATATCCTGAAATCTTTACTGATAGAACTTTGATGAACATTGAGAACAGACTTATATTGATCTGGTACAGTTGAATATATAACATTAATTTTTTATATACAAAGTTTGATCCATGTCGTTTTTCAAATGATTTCAAATGATTATTACCTTGAGATTCATATTAAAAAAATAAAACTGGTAAAATACGAGCAAAATAGAAAAAGCTGTATTTACAGTATTATGTTTGAGTGCAATAAACATTATCTAGAAGAGACATTTAGACCTTTCAATGTAAGGTTAGGTGAACATAAAAATTACATCAGAAAGGGTACATTTCCACTGTTAATACGTAGTGTATGGGTGTTGCAAACCAATGCGCGAACAGTTGAAGAAATAGTGGTAATATCTTTGTGTAATATTGATGTTAAAACCAGTGGGGATTATTGGTTCACGATTCTATACTCGGACTCTGTTCTCGGTATCGGATTCTGCAGTCTGCGCATCGATCTTCTATCTTTTCTGAGTTCTCGTATCAATTTGCATGGATTCTTGTTTTCGGTTCTTGATTTGATTTCTTTCCAGGTTTCATATTTCTTATATTATACGTAATTAAATTATATAAAATGGAAGCAAAGTATAATCAGCTTCCAAACAGTACTAAACGTAAATAAACAAAAGATAGATAAGCACGTATTGTCCAGCTGGCGAAAGAATGCCCTTGCGGCAAGGGACAGTATTGCCGATAAGTTGCCAGCTTTCTGCGAAACCATATACTATGTATATATAACATCTCTCTCAATGAATAGGTGCGGTTGCAAACGATTACAAAAATTTACATACACATTTATTTCATTTACTCTTAATTTTGAATGGACCAGACAGTGTGTGTAGTTGTGTAGTGTACGAGAACCCGTCAACAGAGGACCGAAGAGCTAGGGCAGTGCTCAGTACAATGCAGTGCATATTCGATTCCATCGCATATCCCTGTTGTTCTCGGTTCTCAGATAATAATTCGATTCGTAAAAGTATTCAAAAACCAAGTACTCGATTCTTAAAAAAAAAATCGATTCTACCCATCATTAGTTAAAACCGAAAATGTTTTACTGCTTGTATGAGCGGCGTATCCAGGTTTTTACGATCCATATATCCCAATGTGATTCATGTAACTTGTCTGGCCCATACCTTGCATGTCATGCGTAGTCGACGAAGTGTCACCAAAATATCCTGTAGATAATCGATTAATAATTGACGTATTTATAAAAGTCAGCTCCATCAACAACAATTTAAGGAGCGCTTCTATGGATTATCTTTGCCATCACAAGTAGTATGCACGCGATGGTGCACATAGTTACAAGCTGCAGTATACTATTTCGAATATTTTGAAAACATAAAAGAGTTTACAATGGAATTAAATCTCTGAAAATTCGACGCCATAAAACGATACCAGGCAGACGTTCAAGCACAGTTGTGTACTAACCACGAGCGATTCCAAATTTTAATTCAAGCACTTACGAAACTAGGATATACTACACTATCTGTCGAGGAATCTGTAAATATTATGCTTAATGTGCAGAATTCACTGAGAGGCTTATCGGACTCTCGTGGTGTTGCTGTTAAAGATAAATGATACCATATGTTAAACATTTTGGTTTTAAAATTTTACATGCGTATCGCGATTTGCCGTGGAGGAATCATCTTAAATGTGCTCCGTTGACATCCGTCGAGGTAGAACGCTCCTTTTTCTTATACATAGTGATGTATCGATCAAATCATTCCAACCTGAATGCTGTCCACGCAAGTCAAGTTCTGATAATAAAACTCTACTAATGCAGTCCAGGAGGTTTCATGAAGTACATTATTTGTGTTCTTGGGTTAAGTGTAAGAATATTACGGTTGTACCAAACTTCGCCTATAAATAAAGATGTTTATTTATTTATTTTTCATTTTTTTATTCGGTTTAACTGATGCCGGACAGTCCTTCCGTGGCTTCCGATGTCTCATGGGAGTCGCACCGGCGGATTAACTGAAACGTAAAACAGTTTATAATGGAATTAAATTTCTGAAAATTCGATGCTATAAGACGAAAACATGCAGCAATTCAAGTACAGACGTTCAAGCGCAGTTGTGTACTATACACAAGCGATTCAAAATTTTAATTCAAGCACTTACGAAACTAAAATATACTACACTATCTGTAGAGGAATCTGTAAATATTATGCTTGATATGCAGAATTTACTGAGTGGCTTATCGGACTCTCGTGGTGTTGCTATTAAAGATAAATGATACCATGTGTTAAATATTTTGGTTTTAAAATTTTACGTGTGTATCGAGATTTGTCGAGGAGGAACCATCTTAAATGTGCTCCGTTGACATCCGTCGAGGTAGAACGCTCCTTTTTTTTATACATAGTGATGTATCAATACAATCATTCCAACCTGAATGCTGTCCATGCGTCATATTTTGATAATAAAACTCTACTAATGCAGTCCGGGCGGTTTCATCAAGTACATATTTTAATGTTTTCATTCGAATGATTGTTATTGTCTCTTTTGTCCCATATGTTGGCCTTGCACAAACGGAAATTGTCCGGTGTTTACATTACTGCTGATGAATATTATCATATAGAAGATGTTTTACTTTACGTGAACTCATCATGCAAAGCAGATATAAATATTATATATAAAATGAATATTTCTCAAATTAAAAAAAGAACTAAATATCGTACATTTAATAGAGTACAGTAAATTTCCTAAAAGAATACGTAACGTGTTTAATTTCATTTTTGCCGGAATACTTCTCAGTTATTGATAATACATAAATAATGAAAAAAATACTTATTGTAAGGGGTACATCAGCCCAATCCAAACAAGAAACCTTGGTTTTTAGATATACCTACCAGTTAGAAATATTTTAAGTACACTTGCCAGACCGCGTACAAATCAAAGATTATTTCTCAGTCATAAATACAAAATTAATCTTGTTCAGGACGAAAATTGTGAATGCGACGAGGGGTGACACTAAGTATACAGTCTTAAATATTTGCATTATTAGAGAAATGGGTGCAACAATTTATTAGAAAAATAAAAGTTAAAAATTGAATAAATATGAATTTGTATAATATTCCCCGATATTCCTCGGCTATGTTTCAAAAAAGTTTTTCCTACTCAGATGCCAAGCTTCTTAACAGCTTAGACCTAGAATCCCGTTACCTTTCAGAAGTCCCTTTTGAAAGAAAGTAAAAAAAAGAATTTAAGTGAGCAATAATTAATGTATCCAATCAAATAGATGAAAATTAATAAATTGTAAATTATATGTCTCATGAAAATATCGATGTGGTATATGTGTATGTATATCGGTATATACGTGTGTACGTGTGTTTAGACGTGTAAATATTATTAGGTTTATGTAGGTATATACAGGGTGGGGCAATTGTGAGTCTGACTTCGATATGTCGAGTTCGATAATAGCTGCTAGAAACTTGATTTAAAAACATAAATAAACTAGAGAAAAAGGCTATAACCGGAAATTGTTTTCAAATATATAGGGTGAGCCAAGACGATTCTACAAGGTCAACTAAATTTCTTTTTAAACGGAAGACCATGTACATCAGAACATTTTCTGAAACCTCTTTATGGCATCCCTCCACTCCTGTATTATTATTTACTCACTTCCAACCACTTTGATGTAATGTTTTTTTTTTGTTGAAATTATGCCAATTACACGTGTTTATTAAAAAAATCACTACAGTTACAATTATCAATTTTAAGAAAAAATATGTTAGTACCAGTTATGAGACATCTGTGTGATGACACTCAGCTATTCTCACTTCCTAAAAATGTACAAGGTGGCCAACAATAATTTTTAAATTTACAACTATTTGAACTGTATTTTCTCAATGTTTTCAATTGGAACACCCTGTATATTTTTGGACAATGTGATGTAGAATCGAAAATAAACACTTTTTTATGACATCCGCATGGCTATTTGTACCCTTTTTGATTTATTGAACAATAACTGCAAAATTCAGCAATAAAAATTAAAAATATAATTTTTTTTTTCATGATAAATCAAAAAAGAAAAATTCTCATAAAATTCCTTTATTACTGTGACCGGTTTTCGTGAACAAATTAATTACTTCACATCATCAGACATGATGACAGACAGATGAAGTAATTAATTTGTTCACGAAACCGGTCACAGTAATAAAGGAATTTTATGAGAATTTTTCTTTTTGATTTATCATGAATAATTACTCATATGGGATCAACCTATCTACGTTATAATTTTTTTTGTAATTCAAGCGTAGATATCATAAAAAGTGCTGTACATGTTGCCTATTTTGATTGACACACATTTCTATGCGTCATTGGAATGAGGTTTCTACTGTTCATAAAATTGCCGGAGTGATACTTCTAAAAGCATTTATTATCCTTTCCTTCAAATTTTGGATTATTGTTGGTGTGATGTTTTTATGGGCATCATATAACATGCTTATTATAATACCTTCTCTGGAATTATTTGAAAAGAAACCCTCGTTTTTAATTTTTATTGCTGAATTTTGCAGTTATTGTTCAATAAATTGAAAATGGTCACAAATAGCCATAGGAATGTAAGAACAAAAAATGTTCGTTTTTCAATCCTACATCACATCGTCCAAAAATATACAGGTTGTTCCATTTGAAAAAATTGAAGAATCTCATTCAAAAAGTTGTAAATTTAAAAATACTTTTTGGCCACCCTGTACATTTATAGGAAGTGAAAATGACTGAGTATCATCACACTAATATCTCATAACTGGTACTAACATATTTTTTTCTTAAAATCGATAGTTGTGATTGTAGTGATATTTTTAATATAATATACACGTGTAAATGGTATAATTTCAACAACTCAAAAAATCATTACATCCAAGAGGTTGGGAGAAAGTAAATAACAGCTTGCCAAAGATCAGCCGAGTGGATGGCAGGCCAAATGCAGAAGGTGATCATTCTGGGTTCTCTACATCTGGTGCTTCTTTTTTAAATTATTTTTCAATTTTTTTAATTTGTCCGGTCGGTAGAATCTGACTCTTTGTATCATTATCCTTAGTTTTTAATTCTGAACAACTACAAAATATTTTCAATTATTACCTAATTACTGTCAACTTCTCACCTCATATTCTTGGACTACTAACCATTGCACAACAAGATAATCATGGCAGCCGCACGCTGTATGGCCAGACTCTTAATTGAGAGACTCTAGTAATTTCTAGAGTTCCAGCACCTCTTCTAGATGTTCGGGAGTTAACTTTTGACGCCTGTTGCTCAAAATACATACAGGGTGAGTCTTAAGTGTGTAGTGATATTTAAACCACCGATTCTTGACATCTGTAGAAACCCACTGATACATTTTTCTTCTCGTAATTCCCACGTAAAATTGAGTTATCTACCTACTTAAGTGATTAATTGCTCCATTTGAAATAATTTTTAAACATTTTAAAATACCTTTTAATGTAAGAAATGTACAATTTTGCCGTTTTCTTGCACCAATTAAGAGGGCTAATCGAACCAGTGTTTGTAAGGCAATTTTTCAAAATTTATTTCTTCAATACGGTTTGGTCAAATTACACCAAATTTGGAGGATCAGTAGTTGAAAGTGTACTAGAGAGTACATGTATATCTATTTTAATTAATTTTCACTTTATGTAGGGAAAATTTATACTTTAAATATAAGTGAAATTTGAACGTGATTAGCTCTTGAATTATGATATCGATCGGTAAAATTCGAGGTAAAACTCATACATGGATTCTAGAATGAATCTTCATAATTATGCTCAGCAAGTTTCAAACCTTTATTCCGTACGGTTTGGTTAAAATGAATTTTCTAAATAAGTATCTTTGTCACTACAAATGAAGCAGGAAGTGTTACCTCTATCGGGAATCGCACCTCAATGAAGTCGGTGAATAAAACGTCCAGAGAAGGTATAGTCAAGAGCAAAATTATTCAGCGGCGCATGTATAAAAACTTTCTAGAGAGTGACACAGCTATTCGAAGCTTTTTCCCGACTAGGCCCCTTAACATTTCTTTCAAGTGTTTCGTATTAACATACAATTAAAACCAAATTTTCATTTATTTAAATTAGAATTAATTTTTAGTAAACATGTTTCAAGGCGTTCGTAGCGCAGGAATACTCGTTTTGATTACGAAAATTTTTTCGAAAAAGATAGACTACTCTTAAAACATTTCTTTCTGCTGGGTCTATTTTTGAATGTTCTGCGGACCTTTGTGTCTTCTGTAGCATAATTGTATTTTGCTTGTCACCAGAATAATTAAGGTTAATTGTTAAAAATGTTTTACAGGAAAACAATACGTTTTCTTCCAAGTTAGTTTCGCAAGAGTAGTCTCGGTTCGTACTGTTTTTTTTTATTATTTCATAAAAGAACGCTTCCAAAAAAGCATTTTAATACAACTTTCAGATTTCTAGTAGAATTTTGTATCAAAAGTTGATAAGTTTTAGAGATTTCCGATAACAAACAATCCATAATAGAATGATTTCAATAATCGACTAACGGCTATTCGAATACCTTTAATAATCGAAAGATCATCCGAAGTGTGGTTAGAGCTCGAGGAGTGGAGAAATCGACATCGATGGCTTGGCTCGGTGACCCTCGGGAACTTGAGTCATAATTAATAATCATGAATAGAGCTGTCCGAGGTGGCTGGAGTACAGCCACGGTCTTGCGATGGCGTCACACGTGCCGATTTAGACGTGATTTACGCTGCAGTCTTATTTGAAAGGTTGATGCGTGAGGTTGTACCTATAAATTATACATAATGTCAAACGCGCCAAAGGGTAAAAAACGACCGTACGCGGACACAGTGAATAAATTTATCTGTGAATTTCCGGATTTATTCTATGACGGATGCAAAATAATTTGTAAAGTTTGTAATCAAGACTTAATGTGCTGGCACAAAACAGATTGTCGTCGTCATATCAACACCGTGCACCATCAAAATAAAAAAAATGGCATGCCTTTGACAACTCAGTTTATGTTTGATTTATTGTTAATGTTAATAGCCTGTAATATTCCGCTACACATACTGGATAAACAACCATTTCGGAAGTTTTGGAATAAATACAATCCCCAGGTGAACTTACCAAGTCGTACATCGTTACGTAGATATATTTCAGCTGTTCGTGAAGACATTGTAAATAGGATTAAATGTGGATTAAAAAATACACGGCTCTGGTTATGTATTGACGAGACGACAGATTGTAAAAAAAATTCTATTTTAAATATTATAGTACGTGTACTGGGCCCTCTTAAACTAACATTTCCACTTTTACTAGCTAGTAAAAGACTAACTGCGTGTACTGGCGAAATAATTACTCGTGGGGTGTTGGAGACATTCGAAAAATTTGAACTTTCAACAAGTCAAGTATTGATGTTTGTGACTGATGGTGCTGCGACAATGCGCATGGTAGGCCGTTCTTTTCAAAGAGATAGTTGTAGGTTTTTACATGTTACGTGTAAAGTGCATGCGTTACATCTTGTGGCAGAAACGATTCGAAAATGTTTTCCAGAGGTAGATGCATTAATAGCAAATACAAAAAAAGTTTTTCTCAAATCTCCTAAACGGCTTCGAGCATTTCACAGACAGTGTCCTGGTATCCCTGAACCACCAGAGCCGATTCTTACACGTTGGAGAACGTGGTTGAAAGCGGCTTTTTATTATGCTGAATATTTTCAACAAATAAAAGCTGTGATACTACAGTTCAACCCTAACGAGGCTGCAGCTATTAGGGAAAGCCAGACAAGCTTTGAAGACGTTTCCCTTGAAACAGATTTAAAAACTATTAATAACAATTATAGAGGACTACACGACGCAATAGAAAAATTGCAAAATAGTTCGTTGTCGTTAGTGGAATCGCTGCAAATAGTGGACGACGTAAATACACAGCTACAGGCTATAAATGACGCAAAAAATAATCGCGTTAGTGAAAAATTCGAGAGTGTATTACAGAAAGATCCTGATTTTAGCAAATTAAGACAAATTTGTGATGGTGCATCTACAACTTCGTTAAGTGAGTTCACAGATTGTTTTACTTATGCCTGTATTACATCCGTAGATGTCGAATGGCCATTTTCAAAATGCAAAACATATTTTTTCACCAAAGCGAACATCGCTGACGGAGACAGCTGTAGAAACATACCTGATGCTATTATACTATAGATCTTCCCCACTTTGTGATGACGACAACCAAACTACTTCATAAATCTGCTTAAAAAGGGTGAGTTTTATACAAATTTTTATAAAATGTAACATTATTGTTAAAATTTATTTCCATTTACTGTACTTATTCAAGTATTATGATATGATGTAAACATATGAGTCATATGACGGCTCTGTCGGCCAGGTGACCTCGGACAGCTCTAATCATGAATAATCGATTTGGCTGGCAGTTGGTTACTATTTCTATACAATTTCAATTATAAAATTTTAACGTAACTCAATCCGTTTCTGCACCCAAGACAATACAACTCCGAATGGTAGACACCTACAGTCCGTAGATCAGCATGATCAAAACGCCGCCGACGCCAAACAACTAAATTTAATAATCTTAACATATGTTTAAATGCACTTGTACTCGCATCGTACCTCATCGCTCGAATCACATATTTGAAATTTGATGAACCAAAGTTTTTTCAAAGTTATTGTGTTACCGTTATTTATTATTTACTATTTGTTCTTTGTTGAAAAGTAGTGATAACAATGGCGAATAATTTTTCTAATTCATAGTGGGTGAATATTTTCAAGCCGATGAAAATGCTAGACAAGGAAAACGGCCTTACGTGGAACACTATCTTGACGAAATCTCACCTGAAAATACATTCGTAGCAACTGTTCAACAATACGAGATTTTAGAAGTTTTATGCCTCCAAATCACAATCGCGGACGACTAGTTACAAATAGGATTCTAGATGTCGAACCAGAACTCCTAGATGCGGTTGAAGGAAATCCCGGTACAAGTATAAAAATACTGGCCCATGAATTTGACGTATCACAGTCAACAATTGTTTTGCAATATTTATGCGTAGAGTGATAGCGCCAAATCGTCGAGTGTTATAAGTTATTATTTATTTATTAATTTTAAATTGTCGTTCAAATGTTTACTACTGAAGTGCAGTGAAAACAATGAATAATTCGTCCTTGGAAAAACACTGTAAGTGTGATTCTTTTTATTAGTAATTAGTGCAATTCTCGGAAACTAATATTATTCAATGGTTATTAGTGTGTTTTTAATTTTTGATTATTATTAGTGATTTATTTTTGCTGTATACCAGGGTATGTAGTTTATTTAGATATAGAGATTTTTTTGTCAATTAGGTATGTAAAGAATGCCAATTTTTTATTATTTGTTTTTAGTATTAGAATTTTTTATAGTTTAATTTATTTATTTATAAAGGAGTGTAAGTTTTTGTTTTCAGAATGATTTGTTGATTTTACTAACATTTTACTAAACTGGGCAAAAAAATAATTTTATTGTAGATGATATAGCAATTAATAATTTAAGACTTAGACTTTGATCGATTCACGGAACAGAAGTGAATCGATTTTGCGGCCAGCTGCTGTTCTGTGCTATTATTAAGTAAACAAATCTGCTTTTCCGTTCTTTAAAGTGGGTGCTTCTTTATAAAATGATTATTTTCAATTTTGTTTCATTTTTAGAATTCAATTCAAACCGCATATTACCAGTTGTGTATTAATTTAAAATAGAATTGTGACGAACTGGCAACGGCGACACTGCCCTCAGTTACGTTATTTCTGTGAACGGTGGTGTTTAGAGAGATATCCACTGACCATCAAAATATCAGTTGCTGAAGGATGAAAAAATTATCTGAAATTCAAAATTTTCTTTGTTCAAAAAAATTTGTAAAGGATCGAATGGATGTTAAATACGTGAAGTATGAATTGACAAAACCAAAAAGTCCTTATAATTTGTAAAGGGATGTAGATATCAAAAAAATAATTGAAAAGCACCATGTGCGAAAGTCTCAGCCCCTCTGGACGAAAAACAAAAAAGTTTTGAAAAAAATTCTTGAAAAAGTATATACTTGAATTGAATATCCCATCTTAGGAGAAGGGCTAAGCTACTTGATAACAGAGGGCACCAAAACTACGGGACTCTGAGTGTTTGAATTTCCCGCAGAAGCTACCACAGATTACCGGCCACCAGTTGGCACCTCGATAATAGAGGTTACCGATCACTAAATGGCACCTCGATAATGTAGGCTACTGACCACTAGGTGGCGCAGAGAATTTCCCGCCAGTAATTAAAATCCAAAGGCTACCAACCACTAGATGGCGCCTCGACCACCACAGTGAAGTTGGTACTTCTGCCGGTAATGCAGATCCAATACATATCGACCACCATGAAGTTAGCGCCGAGGGTGTGACGTCACTATCTGGCTCAACCGTCCCAATACCTACTGTGCTGTAGTGTATCTACTATAAACTGACAAATCCAAAAAAGTCCTTATAACTCGTGAAGAGATGTGGGTATCGAAGAAACAAATGAAATACACCCCACATAACACCTGTCGACTTTGGCAGCCTACTATGCCGTGCAAAAGTTTCAGTCACTTTGAACGAAAAACAGAAAAGTTAAAAAAATTCTTGAAAAGATCGAATAGATTTATGTTGGCTGACCAGAGGCGTTTTAATTGTTAGTTACGCCTCTGCTGTAAAGACATTTGATTGGTTCCTTGTTAAGGGCTACTCAGCAGTATGTGTTTTTAAGCACGCCGCAGATGCATTCATATAGGAAGCTTCGTTGCGTCGGTTACATCGAGTGGAACACGTACTTTACTGTTACCAAGTCAGCGTTCGATATTATTCTTAAAACAAAAAGTAACAAGCACCATTTTAGGGGCTAACTGCAGGAAGCGGATATTGCCGCAAGTGGTTACCGCAGCTGTTCTGACGTCCCGTAAGCGAAATCGAGCGCCTCAGTGAAATTGTTATAATTTTGCTTCTTCAAAAATGTCTATTTTTACCATATTGTATACCTATGTACGAGAGGATATGTATATAAACATGAACATAAACACCACAGAAATTAGACAACCTCCGAATCAAAAGCTGAAGCTCCATGGGCGAGGGTTACACTTATGAAAAAGTCCTCCTCGACCATCAACTCAAGGTGATGTATGTCATCGAGTTCTCGGCACCTGCGGAGAAAAACATCACCTTGAAGGAGGAAGAGAAACGGACCAAATACCGCGATCTCTGGTACGAGCTCCAAGTGCTGTACCAAGGCTACTCGGTATAAATGGTCGTCCTAATAATCGGTGTACTCGGAGGGATAAAGCCTACGCTGCTCTCGGAACTGAAGATCACACCAGCCTGCCAAAAATCAGCCGAGTGGCTGGCAGGCCAAATACAGAAGGCGGTCATTCTGGGTTCTCTCCGTCTGCTTAGGGCACACGATTCTGGTATCTACAGTCACTGACCCTGCAAGACGTGGGGAGTGGCTGTAGTTAATGCACCGGCGTGACTCCCGAGAGGCATCGTAGGCCACGGGAGGACTGTCCGGCATCGGATATTCCGAAAAAAAAAACAATAATAGTAATAAATGTCTTTATTTAATAATAATGCATACATATCCTTAAAGTAAATTTCGTTCACAATATAATTAGATACTAAGTAATGAATTAATAAAGAATATTGTGTCACTTACATGATTATCAAAAAGGCGGAGTTCAGCTACTCAAAAGTGAGACTGTTGCTCTTCTACTCAACCTAATAGTTGTAGTTAAATTGGTATATAATAAAAAGAAAGAAAAGAAGAAGTAAAAATTCGTTATATTGAACTTTCATATGTTAATTAAGTTAAAGAACAGAAAAAGAAATAAAGTAAGAAAATAATTACATATGGTAAAAGATACTTAAATTAATAAACCATAAAAGGAAGAAAACAAATTGTATTTTCCAGATATAAATATGTATAAAGTTTTATTTTAGACTACAAATTTTTGTTCAAATATTAAGGTGCACATTTTAGATTTAAAAGTAACATAGGCCAAGGTTTTAAATTGGCTAAGTATTGAATTATAAATTTTTGCAATCTGATATGAAAATGAGCAGACTTATGGGAAGGTATGAAAAGTAATATTTTATTTCGAGTAGAAAAGTTATGAATATTCTTTTTGGAGGTTTATTTTCGTATACAGAGACAATGGTGTTTTATTAATACAATACTATAATATAACGTGCAACAATGCAACATTCTTCTTTCTTTCATGGTATGCTAGTTGATGCCCTTAATTTTTTTACTAAAAGATTGACATATACCAAACATTAATCTCATCATACATGAATTTTATATTAACTGAATTCTATTTGAATCATGCACTGTGAAACAAGAGTTAAACAAAGTGTCGCCAAAGTTGAAATGAGACAGTACCAGAGAATCACAAAAGTTTTTAGTTTCAAAAGTCAAAAGATTTCTGTTCCCATAAATAAGTTTTAAATTACAAAAGGCCATTTTAATAAACAAATTAATATGGTTAGAAAATCTGAGGGATAAATCCATAATTATGTCCAGATTTCTAGGCAGATATCTATTTTGTTATTATTAATACAAATATTTAAATTATCTTTTACTTCGGTAAATTTTTTATTGAGGCCAAATAAAATAACTTGAGATTTCTTAGGGTTTAGTGTCAGACTGTGATTTTGAGATGCTACAAATAGAAAATTTAAGTCTCTGTTAATAATATAATTAGCATTTGGCACTTCAGTTTCCTTGAATGAATACCATAACTGCCTGTCATCTGCATAGCAGTGGACTTTGTAGTTATATACACCAGAGATTAAATTAGAAGTATAAATACAAAAGAAAATCGGGCTCAAAAAAGAGCCTTGTGGTACGCAATTCAAAATATCTAATGATTCTGATAAGGTATCCTTGAGTTTAATAATTTATTGGCGATTTAAAATATGCTTTTCAATTTTATAGTTTATAGTTTTGTAAGAAGTAACTGATAATACGGTCAAAAGCTTTGAAGAAGTCTAACAAGATTAGAGCTGTAAAATAACCCTGATCATATCTTGACCATACATCATCAGCAACCTCCAACAATGCAGTAGTGCAGCTATGCATTAGCCTGAAACCTGATTGATTTGTAGGTAGGAAGTGATTTTCATGCAAAAAGAGCCTCATTTGTTTGTCAAGAACTTTTCCACAATTTTAGACATCATAATGTTTAGACCCATTAGTATTCTGCCCACAGATAAGGTAAACTATATGAACATGCAAGTTGAATAATTTTAATATTAATTTCATTAAATCCCATAGAGTTCGACTTTGTATGATTCGTTATACATATCTAAATCTCCTCGTTAGTTAATTTAGAAGAAAACTTATTTGAATCATTCTTTAAATTATTTTGGTAAAAATTTAAAGTTTTAGGATTGAGAATATGCGGTGACTGTGACGAGGTGATAAAATGTTTATTTAATAAATTTATATCGCCTGTTAGCTCACTTTGAAATTCTATGGATTTCGGCTTAGAATAAATATCAGATTCTTTTAAACGTTTTCAAACATTATTTTAATTGCCTACTTTTACCGAATGCATAAAATAGGCCTTCTTTTAATTTTTTATCGCTTTGTTAGTAATGTTTCTAATTTTTTATAATAATTATAATGAACGATATTATTTGTCCTTTTATATCTTAAATTGACCAAAATGCAAAAACAAACCACAGTCGTTATCAGGGTTAAAGGACCTTTCAAATATATATCATCACTCGACCTATGTTCCTATTTCAAATATTTTAAAGGATTATTCTAGAGAGGATTCCCCTCCAGCTGAAGATTTATCAAATATATCCCTCTAGAAATAAAAATCAACCTGTCTCGAAATTTTTTTAACAAATATTTTCTCTAGTTATTCGTTGCGGTTCGTTTTAAATGGGACACCCTGTATGAAGAAACTTACAGATCAAACATTTCTACGTACTAAAATAAACAAAAAGTCGCTCACAGTAGTTTTGGGTTAAGGCTTTTAATTCAAACTGACGTCTCGTGACAACCCAAACAATGCTAGAGACAGGCTTTGAATAATGTTCCTTTTATTTTTCTTATGAACCTGACATCTGGTACGCCTTACTTAAATTGTTGTAATGAAAATTGTTATAATCGTATTTATAATTTTCCAGGTCATTCGGTATAAACTATCATGAATTTAGTTGCCTCCTGAAATCAAAATCTGATGTATATTTAAAATCTCCAATATTTTATCATTATCGAGAGATATTTTTACTTTCAATGTTAACAATTTGTGCAAAAATAATTCTACATTTTCTTTAAATTTCCTCTGCATTCGAATCTAACCAGTCTAAAGCAAACCATGGTAAAAGATATTCATAGTTAACTTAACGCTCCATTAACGCCGGGTGAGTTCAGGTCGAAAATTTTATCAATGTGATAGGGTAGTTTAAAACCCAACTAAAGATAATATAACCAATAACCATAATTCCCTATTGTTTTCCATGAAGACCCATTTTATGTTATAAACATTTTACAAGGTCTATTGTAACAGTGGCAAATAATCTGGAATTACTTGTAATGGATGTGGATACTTTAAGATGAAGTTCTTTTATTTAGTTTTTATAAATTAATTTTTTACCATTTAGGTACTAAATACTTTTAATTTATGATTTATACAAAAACTTGACTAAGTTTAGCTTTGTCAATGTTGGTAGTAAATAATCATACTTGGTGGTAAATAATCATACTTGGTGGCTCATCGAAAACAGCACCTGGTTTTATGACATTTTGACTCAAATTTAGAACAAGTCTATTTAATTTTCACACCCAAATTTACTGTTTTCATTGGTACTGCCTCAACCCCTAAACGGGGTGATTTACACCCAAAATTTCAAATGGCAAGAGAGGTCATGTGACACATAAAGTTAAAGTCTGTTAAATTATCTATACAACAGCATTCAATTTTTACTTTTGCTTTTACTATTATTTGGAATGGTACTTTAAATATTTAAAATTTTAGTAATTTAGGATGGATAAATTATCTCGGAAGATCTCTAAAATCTTTATTGGTTGTGATTCATCAGTACCACAAATTTGGTTTTGTTTTGACATAAAATGTTAAATGACCTGATAACGGTAAGGGTTAGGCCCACAGATTTTCATATTGTGTTTCCCTTAAAGCATATTAACACTAGACATAAATTCAACCGTTGTTCCAAAACCGGAAAAAAAACATGTTACAAGGAAGTTATCTGTATCTCGGCACTAAATTATATAATTTAGTTTTAACTGAAAATAAACAGCTAAACTCTGATAATCTGTTCAAAAGTAAAATAAAAAAAATGACTTAGTAACATACCAAGACAACAAATACATCAATACGTAGACCTTAAAAATATTTACTTTTACAAAAACTAAACATTAAGCACTTATGTTTAAATGAATTAATAATAAATGTATTTTAGAAATATCACATTATATATTGTTCTTCATTTTCAAATTTAAATTTAAATTTTGTCATAGAATACACCATTTGTTATAATCTATAATTACATCTAGTAATAAGTATTTTTTTCCTAATATTCTAGGAAAGAAGCTGTTTAGCACTCAATTGTATGTACCCACCGCCAAGGATTACCTTCTGTGGGTTTCCCTATTTGTTTATTAACTCTAATATTACTTAGGTAAATTATTCTGTAAATATAAAAATGAATTGATTTGGTGAATAAATATATATATATATATTTTTTTCGGTTGCCCGACGCTGGACAGTCCTCCCGTGGCCTCCGACGCCTCACGGGAGTCGCGCCAGCACATTAACCTCAGCCACTCCCCACAACCCGCAGGGTTAGTGACTGTAAGCTCCGGAATCGTGTGCCCTAAGCAGACGGAGAGAACCAAGAATGACCGCCTTCTGCATTTGGCCTGCCAGCCACTCAGCTGATTTTTGGCAGGCCGGTATGATCTTCAGTTCCGAGAGCAGCGTAGGCTTTATCCCTCCGAGTACACCGATAATAAGGACGACCATTTTGACCGAGTAGCCTGGGTACAGCACTTGGAGCTCGTACCGGAGATCGCGATATTTGGTCCGTTTCTCCTCCTCCTTCAAGGTGATGTTTTTCTCCGCAGGTGCCGAGAACTCGATGACATACATCACCTTGAGTTGATGGTCGAGGAGGACTATGTCAGGCTTGTTGGCTTGGATTAGCCTGACAGTCGGGAACGAGTAGTTCCAGTAAATCCGGCATTTCTCATTCTCGACAACGGATTCAATATCTCCGGGGACGTAAGGCAGCACTGGTGTCTGGTCTACCCCGTACGAGTGCCTTAGATGGTAGTATAGCACTCGTAAGGCCGCGTTATGTCGGTGGATGTAGGCCGAAATCGTATATATGGGGCATGCAGAAAGTAAATGCATGAGCGATTCCGGCGCCTGATGGCAGGTCCTGCAGTTGATATCAGGAACCTCTACACGCCACACGCGGCTACGGTAGACCAAGGTGTTGATAACACCATCTTGGCAGGCCATAATGAATCCCTCGGTCTCCGACTTAAGCCCTGCTGGCCTTAGAAAGGCGAAGGTCAGCCTGGTCGATAAACCCAGTGTTTTGATGTTCTTATAGAAGACACCATGCTGGGGTTTATCGACGTGCTGCCGAAACAGATTTTCCTGTTCGGCAGCTCTAATTCGGGCTTTCAGACGATTTGGCTGAAGTTCGGTGACTGACTCAACATCAGCACCTCGCCGGCCTCCTCGCCTGATGTCAAATGCGAGACCGAGTTCATCTGCGGCTCTTTTTGCTGCCTTGAACAATCCTGCTCCCACTCCTACAGTTTCGTGATGTTTCACGAACCGCAAGAGGGGATCTGAGCTCCTGAGTATGTTACATGCCATACTCAGTACTACTCTACCATGCGTACACTCCTGGCTCAAGAGTCCTCGGCCCCCCCCGTTGACGTGGGAGGTACACACGAGGAACGGACGATCTAGGATGAATACTTCTGTGAATATTCATCATCTTGCGGGTATCTCTATCTAATTGACGCAGCTCATCTACCCTCCACTTTACTACTCCGAAGGAGTACAGCAGAATCGGAACGGCAAGCATATTAGTTGCAGACACCTTGTTCTTCCCCGAAAGTTCGGAAGACCAAATCTTTCGGAGGCGGTGTCTGTACTTGCCGCGGAGAGAATCTCTTATTTGTGATACATCCTGGATGTGCCTTTGTTGCACACCCAGATATGTATAAGTCTCTCCGGCATCCAGATGTCTTAGGATGCTTCCGTCTGCGAGCTGCGCGTCTTAAGGAAATTCCCCGCATCGTCCTTTCTTGAGGTGGACGACTGCACATTTGTCCAACCCGAACTCCATACCAATTGCCCGCGTATATTCTTCGACCACCCTAAGAGCGTTTTGTAGTTCGCGCTCTCCGGAGGCATAAAGTTTAAGGTCATCCATATAAAATAGATGGGTGACCTTATGCCTCCGGTCGCTGGGTGGCCCACATTGATATCCGCGGGTATGGCGGAGCCCAACAGACAACGGCAGCAGTGAGATGCAGAAGAGGAGAAGACTTAGGGAGTCACCCTGGAAAACTCCTCTCCCTAAATGCCACCTGCCCTGTCGTGACCCGCTGTGCACCTGATGTTATGGTGAAGCGGGTCTTCCAGAGCGGCAGCAGCTGTTCTATGCATCTCACTTACTTATTACTTTTTTTTTTTTTTCGGTTTCCCGATGCCGGTCAGTCCTCCCGTGGCCTCCGACGCCTCACGGGAGTCGCGCCGGCGCATCAAATACAGCCACTCCCCACATCCCGCAGGGTTAGTGACTGTAGATACCAGAATCGTGTGCCCTAAGCAGACGGAGAGAACCCAGAATGACCGCCTTCTGCATTTGACCTGCCAGCTACTCGGCTGGTTTTCGGCAGGCCGGTATGATCTTCAGTTCCGAGAGCAGCGTAGGCTTTATCCCTCCGAGTACACCGATAATAAGGATGACCATTTTGACCGAGTAGCCTGGGTACAGCACTTGGAGCTCGTACCCCGGAGATCGCGATATTTGGTCCGTTTCTCCTCCTCCTTCAAGGTGATGTTTTTCTCCGCAGGTGCCGAGAATTCGATGACATATATCACCTTGAGTTGATGGTCGAGGAGGACTATGTCAGGCTTGTTGGCTTGGATTAGCCTGACAGTCGGGAACTGAGCTCCTGAGTATGTTACATGCCATACTCAGTACTACTCTGCCATGCGTACACTCCAGGCTCAAGAGTCCTCGGCCCCCCCGTTGACGTGGGAGATACACACGAGGAACGGACGATCTAGGATGAATACTTCTGTGAATATTCATCATCTTGCGGGTATCTCTGTCTAATTGGCGCAGCTCATCTACCCTCCACTTTACTACTCCGAAGGAGTAGAGCAGAATCGGAACGGCAAGCATATTAGTTGCAGACACCTTGTTCTTCCCCGAAAGTTCGGAAGACCAAATCTTTCGGAGGCGGTGTCTGTACTTGCCGCGCATCTTCAGGAAATTTCCCGCATCGTCCTCTCTTGAGGTGGACGACTGCACATTTGTCCAACCCGAACTCCATACCAATTGCCCGCGTATATTCTTCGACCACCCTAAGAGCTTTTTGTAGTTCGCGCTCTCCGGAGGCATAAAGTTTAAGGTCATCCATATAAAATAGATGGGTGACCTTATGCCTCCGGTCGCTGGAGTGGCCCACATTGATATCCGCGGGTTTGGCGGAGTCCAACAGACAACGGCAGCAGTGAGATGCAGAAGAGGAGAGGACTCAGGGAGTCACCCTGGAAAACTCCTCTCCTAAATGCCACCTGCCCTGTCGTGATCCGCTGTGCACCTGATGTTATGGTGAAGCGGGTCTTCCAGAGCGGCAGCAGCTGTTCTATGCATCTCACTAGTGGTGCTGGTACCGCAAGACATTCGAGCAAGTACAACAATAGCTCATGCGATGTTGTATCAAATGCCTTGCGGTAATCAATCCAGGCCATCGATAGATTCCGCTTGTATTGCACAGAATCCTGTGTAATACAGCGGTCTATCAGCAGGCTGTCCTTGCAACCTGCCATGCCCTTCTTGGCACCACGCTGTTCGTGTATCTGCTGAAAGACCGGATCAACAGACCTCAGCGTCCTAGCATACAAGATACGTGTAAATATCTTGTAGCAGGAGTTAAGGCAAGTGATCGGCCTATAATTCCTCGGGTCGGAAAGATCCCCCTTTTTGGGGATTAGCACAGTACGTCCCTCGACGAACCAGTCCGGAATCTGCTGCCCCTCGTTCAACCATGAGTTGAAAACTCGCGCCAGACGGCGGTGAGTGGAAGGAAATTTCTTCCACCACCAGTTGTTAATGCCGTCTGGGCCCGGGGCAGCGAAGTTCTTGGTACCAACAAGTGCTTGTTGGACTTCCTCCGTACTGATTGCCGGGCACACTTCTTCTGGCTCTTCAAGATGTCTGTGACACAGAGCCTCGAAGTGTGCAATTGATGGAGTGTCGCTATTGAATCCAGAAGGTTTCGACATCTTCTACAGTCGGCGGATTCTCAACAACACGCTGTGGCTCTTGAAAGAGGCGGGAAGGATTTGTACGGAACAAATTGTTTTGTTCCATACTCCTCACCCGCCTCTTCAATGTTTTCTTTATCGCCATGAGCGCTCGGATCCTATCTAGACAGTGCTGCTTGATGGTAAGCATCACTGTCAGATTTAGAGTATGGTGTTGACGTCTTAATCCGGCAGCTATGCGCCGGATCCTGGGAGTAAAAACTCTACCAGTCATCTTATATTCCACCACACTCTGGATCCGAGAAGCGTGTTGTCTGGCCGACTGTATCTTGCCTTCGATTTTTTGTACACGCCGCTTGGCTTTCTCGACCCCGTGATTGGTTGACCTCTCACGGGGGACGAGTTGCTTCGCGGCGTTATACACGGCACAGTTGATTTGCCAGATGTCTACATCTTCCGGAATTTCCTCATCGATGACCGCGTCCATTCTTGCCAGGTCTTGTGGCTTTAGGTTAGCCCTGGTGTTAAGGCTAACCCTCGTCCTTAATTCTGCATCGGTGAACTCTAAAGGATGTTCCCCATCAGCTGATAATTGCCGCGGTGGGACTGCGGCTGGCAATTCTTCCGGCTGATGGGGTGCCCTTACGTAACCTGTCCTGAGCAGAAAGGATACTTGATCTCTCAGATGTTGTTGAGAGAAGGCGCGATGCTCTGGGTGCATTTCGCACCAAAGTGCATGCATTCGCGCCATGTATCCCCTTCGCTCAGGTTCGCTACTCTCGCGGCAGGTCAGCAAGTCATCCCGAAGTTCCCTCGTCCACTTAAAGCGTCCGTGTACAATGCCAATGTCGTCGTTGTTGAGACTATCCGGTGAGGCCCCTCCCGCCTGTCTCTGACCCCCATCCGCTTGGGGTCGATCGTGAGGGGCCCTTCTTCTCAGTTCATAAGGAACCCGAAGTAGAAGGGGTACCAGGTGGTTAGCCTTGGTACCCCTGGCCGACATTAGTCAGGCAGAGTAGCCTCTGCCTGTCCAGGGTGCACCAACGTGCACCACTATTATTATTATTACTATTATTATTATTATTATTATTTTTTTCGGAATATCCGATTCCGTTCAGTCCTCCCGTGGCCTCTGACGTCTCACGGGAGTCGCGCCGATGCACCAACTACAGCTACTCCCCACATCCCGCAGGGTTAGTGACTGTAGATACCAGAATCATGTGCCCTAAGCACGGAGAGAACCCAGAATGGCCACCTGCCAGCCACTCGGCTGATTTTTGGCAGGCTGGTATGATCTTCAGTTCCGAGAGCAGCGTAGGCTTTATCCCTCCGAGTACACCGATTATAAGGACGACCATTTTACTGAGTAGCCTGGGTACAACACTTGGAGCTCGTACCGGAGATCGCGATATTTGGTCCGTTTCTCCTCCTCCTTCAAGGTGATGTTTTTCTCCGCAGGTGCCGAGAACTCAATGCCATACATCACCTTGAGTTGATTGTCGAGGAGTACTATGTCAGGCTTGTTGACTTGGATTAGCCTGACAGTCGGGAACGAGTAGTTCGAGTAAATCCGGCATTTCTTGTTCTCGACAACGGACTCAATATCTCCGGAGACGTAAGGCAGCACTGGTGTCTGGTCTATCCCGTACGAGTGCCCTAGATGGTAGTATAACACTCGTAAAGCCGCGTTATGTCGGTGGATGTAGGCTGAAATCGCATATATGGGGTATGCAGAAAGTAAATGCATGAGCGATTCCGGCGCCTGACGGCAGGTCCTGCTGTTGATATCAGGAACCTCTACATGCCACACGCGGCTACGGTAGACCAAGGTGTTGATAAAACCATCTTGGCAGGCCATTATGAATCCCTCGGTCTCCGACTTAAGCCCTGCTGACCTTAGAAATGCGAAGGTCAGCCTGGTCGAGAAACCCAGTGTTTCTATGTTCTTATAGAAGACACCATACTGGGGTTTATAGACGTGCTGCTGAAACAGATTTTCCTGTTCGGCAGCTCTAATTCGAGCTTTCAAACGATTTGGCTGAAGTTCGGTGACTGACTCAACATCAGCACCTCGCCGGCTTCCTCGCCTGATGTCAAATGCGAGACCGAGTTCATCTGCGGCTCTTTTTGCTACCTTGAACAATCCTGCTCTCCTTGTACAGTTTCGTGATGTTTTACAAACCGCAAGAGGGGATCTGAGCTCCTGAGGATGTTACATGCCATACTCAGTACTACTCTGCCATGCGTACATTCCAGGCTCAAGAGTCATCGGCCCCCCCGTTGACGTGGGAGGTACACACGAGGAACGGACGATCTAGGATGAATACTTCTGTGAATATTCATCATCTTGCGGGTATCTCTGTCTAATGTGCACAGTTCATCTACCCTCCACTTTACTACTCGAAGGAGTAGAGCAGAATCGAAACGGCAGGCATATTAGTTGCAGACACCTTATTCTTCCCCGAAAGGTCGGACTTTCAAAGCAAAACAATTCAACACATCCCTTATTGACAGAAAACTGCAAAAATCAATATAAACCACGAAATAACACCATGTATTAAGACTAATTTCCACACTCCATGTCATAATCAATCCCCCGAACAACCCCACATCGTGAATTGTGATTGGTGGAATTCAGGTTCATTCTGAGGACGAAGTCCCACATTAGGTGCAGAAATCAATCATAAGTCACTTAATTAAGTTATGATAGATATTATTCAAATTTTGGATATCTGTTCTAAAATATACAGTGTTGTTTTTAAATTTATTAATAAATAACATTTCTAGTATTAGTCTCTTCTGATGATTTTGTTCAATACATAAAATAGTTGCATTATTAAAATCAAAATGATGTCCTGATTCAAAATGATGTTTAGATAAAGCCGTTTTTTCTTTTTTATGAAAAAATGAAGGGTTGCAGTCATATTTATGCTGTTTTAAACGGGTTGAGAGTTTATTTTTTGTGGTACCAATATAGCATTGTTCACAATTTCCACAAGGGATATAATGCATAACGTTAGATTTATCTAAGATAGCAGTTTTATCTTTAAGAAGGGTATGTAAATTGTTTACCGATTTACAAGTATAAGTACATATATTAAAATTATCATTTTTTAAAATGTTAATAAGCTTGTTACTTAATCCTTTAATTAAAGGAATTTTTAAAAATCTCTTATTACCATTAGCTTCGTTCTGAATATGTCTTTCGGTTCTAACATTAGTATAGAGTTAACTAACAATGTAGGATAATTATTGTTTTTTGCTGTCATTTTAATAAAGGTAATATTCTTTAACTCTTCATCACGTAGGCTTATGGCACGAAGTTTCAAGGACTTAATAACTGCAACTTTTTGAAATATAGGATGAGTTGATTTGAAATTAATAATACGACCAGAGGCTGTAGGTTTTTGATACCAGTCTGTTTTAATTCTATTGTCTATGGTACGGATTACTAAAATGTCCAAAAATGGAAGGGTGTAATTTTGTTCTATTTGTATAGTGAATTTTAAATGTGAATCAAAATCATTAAAAGCTTCAACAATAATATTTTCACAATTGACCGGTATATTTGTTATGATATCATCTACGTAAATGTATAAAAAAGGTAAAGTGAATGGTAGTTGAGGAACTACATGTGATATTAACTTATTCATAACTAAGGTTGCAAAAATATATGATGCAGGGTTACCTATAGCACTACCAAAAACTTGGGAATAAAATAACTAGACTCAAATATAAAATTCACCATATTTTTTAAATTGTTTTTATACACACTAGTAAATTCACTAATATGTGGCCAAAGTTCATCAATAATATCTAATAACAAATCTTTAGAAATATTTGTAAACAATGATGAATCATCAAGTGATATCAAAATATATCCATCCGGTATATTATTACTTTTAATTTTATTAACAAAATCAAAAGAGTTTTTTATATTAAACGTAAATAAGTTTGTAAATTAGATAATATTGAACTAACAAATTTGGAAAGTTTAAATAATGGTGACTGAATACAGGAAACCACTGATTTTAATGGTATGTTATTATGTATTTTCGGTAATCCATAAATTTTAGGGGTAAAGAATTTGAAGTCAGTAGTCCTTCAGAAAGTCTTACCTCAATCTAACAAGCTTATTAAAATTTTAAAAAAATGATAATTTTAATATATGTACTTATACTTGTAAATCGGTAAACAATTTACATAACTCTCTTAAAGATAACACTGCTACCTTAGACAAATTTAACGTTATGTATTAATATCCCTTGTGGAAATTATGAACAATGCTATATTGATTGGTACCACAAAAAAATAAACTTTCAACCCGTTTAAAACAGCATAAATATGACTGCAATCCCTCATTTTTTCATAAAAAGGAAAAAACGGCTTTATCTAAACATCGTTTTGAATCAGGACATCATTTTGATTTTAATAATGCGACTATTTTATGTATTGAACAAAATCATCAAAAGAGACTAATACTAGAAATGTTATTTATTAATAAATTTAAAAACAACACTGTAAATTTTAGAACAGATATCCAAAATTTGAATATTATCTATCATAATTTAATTAAGTGATTTATGACTGATTTCTGCACCTAATGTGGGACTTCGTCCTTAGAATGAACCTGAATTCCACCAGTCATAATTCACGATGTGGAGTTGTTTGGGGGATTGATTATGACATGGGGTGTGGAAATCAGTCTTAATATATGGTGTTATTTCGTGGTTTATATTGATTTTTGCAGTTTTCTGTCAAGGGATGTGTTAAATTGTTTTGTTTTGAAAGTAGAATACTATTTTAAACCTTATAAGTTCTAATAGAATAATTTAGGGCTCTCTACAAAAATATCTTGTTTTTAAAATTTGTTAATATTTATATTTATAGATGACGCTAGAATGGCAATCATTCTTGTATCCTCAACTTTTCACTCTGTGTGTGATTTTATTTGATTTCGGTCTCTGGCTAAGAACATTGTTAAATTTTAATCTGTTGTGTGTCTAATGTCTACACATATGTATATTTTATTAACTTTCAAATTGATTGGTCTTGTGATTGTTATGCCTACAGGTAATTATTACTTAGATTTTGATATTTTATCATTATAGTTTTTTATCGTTATAAATTAACAAGTTTTTAAAAAAAAAATTTCCAACTTGATACTTTCCGATTGAAATATGTTCATATAAATAAAGAAGTTTTATATTTAACGAACCCTTTGTTGCTATTATTTTCAATTTGAAATGTTTGTATTTTGTTAATTTATACTTTAATAATGTTGTTTAAATAATTGTGAATCTATTTATATGTTACGTTCTTATAAATTGTTTTCTCTTATAGACGTGGTTTTTAAAAAAAATTTTCTGTTGTGGAATTTTTTACATCATTATTTGGCTATTGAGCCCTGAAGAAGTTTAAGCATATTAAACGAAACGTAGGCAAGGTAGCGTTTTATTTTAACGACAATTTCAACCTGTAGAAGATTTTTCAAGGATACAAAATTCACTTTTTAATTATGTAATATAATAACGGGTCAATCAATTTTTGATTTTTTGTGATTTTCTCAAAATTTATGATTAATAAAAAAAAGAATTTTAATTACATTATCACACAAACTATGATGATGTCATTTTTAAAGTTTATATATCAAAATATATGAAATTGGAATTATAAAAATCAACGTGTCCGACGTTCTTTTCGATAACTTTAAATCAACGGAGAAAATTTATTTATTCTACACTTTGTTACAGACTGCATATTAAAAATTATTGGGTCAGAAAGACCACACACACATATAGATTAATTACACAGGTCCTACATGATGCCAAATTATTTGTATCACGTGTTAAGCCAAATTGTTCGTATCAGGTGCAAAGTAAAAATTGTGACCAATTTTAGACG